>JAQFZE010002065.1:0-15619 GCA_034695245.1 Dicyrtomina saundersi | reverse complement strand
GAAAGTCCAGAAAAACCTTCAATTTTAAGTAATGGCTGTAAATAAATGTAAACTTGCATAACTTTATTCCTTAGTTCAGAAAATGTGATTTAATTTGTTTGCATTATTTCCAAGTCTGTAGGTTTAAGTTTTAACATTTAGTTTAATAACGTGTTGAAAGTTGCCCATTCAAGCACATTTCACGATAAATCTCGTAATTAAAATTCGGTCGAGGCATCGGGGCTATTCTCTAGGGCGTTTTTTGTAAAAAAAATGCAACGTTATCCATGATAACGCCAGAATCGACGTATTATAATGGAATTAGTAATGACTAATCAACAAACATTGCAATGTTGATTTCACTATAATGGGCCTCGGGGACTGTGGGGGCTCCAGTTTATGTATTCGTTAAATAAGTAGGTAAGTACTTATGAGCATAAAAGTAATACAAAGTCAAGTGCAACTGCAACCTGGATGCTGTTTCACACTGCCCCGGTCCCGGTCTGGTCGAGTAAACCATTTTGGTTCCTGCCCCGATGCAATGTTTGGCCGAAGACCCTAACAACTGAAGAGTGGGAACAAGTGCGTGCAGTGTAAAGCATTTTGAAGTAGAAATTACTAACGACACAAAGTTTTCTTCTTAAATATCAACATCTAAACTTACCTTCTCCATTCCGCAGTTACAGTCAATCTGTATTCTGTATGTGTGGTATAGGTATCTTCTGTCCACCAGTACCAGTACTGGTGCTGTGCTCATTCATTATGTTCTAATGATTGTATTGATGACAAGATAAGATGGCTTTGTGTCAAGTGCAATAGTTATACTGTAAAATTCTCATAAGCCATAGTGGCTCCCATATGTAGCCAGCAGAATTCTGTTATTAATGTTGTCAGCTCAGTCAGACTTATTCAGTTTCAGACGACGCAAAATATTCCTAGATGAGTATATACGAATTAGGTATTGGTTAATTTTGGAGATAAATGAGTACCGGTTGCGCGGCCAAAGGTTAGCACCATTTGTCAAGTTCATCCTTCAACTCCGTTGTCATGTCAAATTTCAAGTCTTCGTCGAAGAATCTTTCAGTACTTAACTCTCTATAGTCTTCTAATACTTCTGCGTACGGTTTTTACGATGGTGATCTGGCACTAAAAACAAATCCATACATGTATGTTGTTGAGCAGCATAATTACACTTATGTTTAATAGCAGCTTCGGAAGAGCTGTGCACGTCTCAAATTTTACCTAATTCCTATACACTTGTATATAATTTAACCTCGTCATCCTAATATTTTAATTCTTGAGAACAAAAATGTGACACATGTACAGTTGCTGACTTGTGAGTTGTTTCTTCTCTATATGAGACATTTGGAGGCAAAGGGTGGTCTTATTTCCTCTACACTACTACCTACGTTAATCTTGCTCACTATTTGATCAGGCATTTTATCTTTCTCACTTGGCAAAAATAACATTGTCCAAAATGTGGACGAAAGCGAAATGTATCACTAGTTTTTGCTCTATTTACTCGCATATTCTAACAGTATTAGTATGGTAAAATGCGTCTCAGCCCAACAACTGGTACTACTACTATGCTGGTGTGACCTTAGAATTGCCAGGTGTATGTGCACAATAAGATGCTTTGAAACTCTATTTTTGCTTGTCGGTAGTGCTATGTCATAATCCTCATAAGTAAGTCGTCTTTGTCTGCCATATAATATAGCGGTGGTCATTTGGAAATTTTAAAGACGACACAAGAATGAATTCAACACGGACACATACTCACCCTGTGCTGTGCCTATAATATCGTTCTCGGAATATGGAATTCACGTGAGAAAATATTGGAGAGAACACCGCAAAATAAAATGTTCATTGTTAGTATGACCCTTAAAACTTTTTTCCCCCCTCCTCTGCGAATGTGACAAGAATGTCCAAGAGAGTCTCAGAGAGCTTGCTAAGAAAAAGTAGAGTAGTCGTTACCATTGAGTGTGGGTAATATGCGTAAATTGTTTGGTTCAGTCAGTTTGCAGGTATGAAATTAAAATACATGAGATGAACTCGACATGCAGTAGTAGTAGAAGTAGTAGTAGTAGTAGTAGTGGTTCCTTTCTCTGGGATTGTGACGCAATATATATATAGATATACACATGGAGGTAATCCCGATCAGGTATGTACAAACTGTCTAAGTAAGGACTACTAATACAAACTAGGTATGTATACTGTGCCTACCTATATGTTTATTATGTGCTTGGGGGTATTGTGTACGAGAGGGGCCAGAGTCAAGTTTCAATGAGATGAATAAAGGCTACTACTGGGTAAGCTGAAAAACTACTATACATACTATCTAGAGAGGGTTTTCCACTGTAATAATGAGCTGATGGGAACGGGAACCTGAGGACCGTTTTTCAGCAACTTTTTTGCCAACATTGTATTCCATAGTGGTCTTCTTAAAGCGTGTATAATAAATGTGAAAAAGTGTATTTGTATTTTGTGAGGGATGCATACAAGGTATGCATGTTAAAATCCTCTCCCTATATGTACACCAATGTTGCATTGAGCGAGCCATGTGGAATTATTCAAACTATAAAACTTGCTCACGGGGGTAGGTTATAGTAAAAACTTGTAAAGTAAAAAGGCAGGTTCCTGTGTTCCTTCCTCATCATGTGCGCTCACCATGTTACTCCTGTACTGTAGACGGTAAGCTCGTATCATACAGTAGGTATTTTCGTGGACTTGAATGGGAAATGGATCTCTTTATTTGGCAATGAGTGAACGGAAGAGCGGGTCCAAGAAACCGCACTCAATCATTCATAGAAAATAAGCTCGCCCTTTTTACATAGATAGATACACCGAGCCAGAGGAGACCAAGAACCAAAACCAGAACCAGAAACCAGAACCGAACCAAACCAAACCACCAGTCCAGGAAAACTATATCTATCTACGTGTTCTCATTGATATTCAAAGATGGAAATCTTTTTCCCTTTAATTTTTACGACCATGTGCCCTGTCGTGTTTTGTAATAGCCGAAGAAAAATAGAGAAGGAAAGGAGCACCCAAAGTGTTTACTCCAACATGCCTAACAGATATAAGTCTAAATGTAAACTTATTACGTAAGGATACAGAGCTATATACCTCCACAACTAGATTTGGATATTGAATCAAATATAAGCGCAGGAGCGGATTGTAAATTGTAATTTATGCTGGGTCGTATATCTTTTCATGTCCCATATGCACATGCCTTCATCTTCTGTACTAAAAGGTATAAGGCAATCTCCTTCCTTTTCTTTAAATTTAAAGTCCCTCATCGTAGTCTCGCTCGCTCGGTATACATTCAATAAATGTAGTAAGATTATGCATGAGTGTCTGAATAGAATTGCTACATCAGCCTTGAATTTGGGTTAACGGGAATTAAGTTTTTTTGCGGCAATCCTATAGTCATGGCTACTTTTACTACTTGCAGGAAGGTAGGTAGGTACCTACCTAAATAGTTTAGTTTTCCCTTTTTAATTCTCTCTTCTTCTCTAGACAGAAATAGACTAATCTTGCGTTTTCCTATCTTGTTGGTAGGTATAGGTAGACTGAGAACATCCTCATATTTACCTAATTTTTTTTCTCGTTTACCTCTAGATCATATAACCCGTTACTTCATTTCATTTGATCGTATTTTTATTAAGAAATACAGTTGGAATGGAATATTATTTTCCCCTTTTTTTATGAGCGTCTGAGGTATATAGGTGGTGTAAACCCGTTCCTTTTCGTTTCCCATTCCCATCCTGTTTTTTTTTCACTGCTTTTGATAAATTCTGGAACTGGATGGAATCTGGTGGAATGCATCTTGCTTTCTAATTTTTGAGAAAACCTTTTTTTTTAAAGACCCTTATGATTAGTTCCTGACCTGGCCCATTCCATCCACATCCACATCCACTGTATGTACTATGTTCATATTATGTTTTACCTCAAGCTCGGAAAAAGATTTTAGTCTTCGATATCATCGACATTGAGATTTTATATTATATGTGACACTTTGATGGGAGATGGAGAGAGAGATTCATCTGTGTCTGGTCTGATAATCCTCTTTACCCTTTTTGGTGAAAAAAAACCTGTTCGGATGTCCTTTTGTTTGGATTTATTTTTACAGTTGGTTTTGAAAACATAGCCACATAATTCTTGGGGGTAACGGGAAGAGAAACTTTCGTACGTTGTTGTACGCTACTTAAGGACGTTTCAATTATGACCATGTTTGTTGGTTTAACGTACTAAATTGAATTTTGCAGATGTAACGTAACAACGGGGCTTGAATTAGAAACCTAGTTTTTTCTTGCATTCAACATGTAGTACTTGTATGCCAGCGTCAAGTTTCGAGGTACAGTCCACAATATAATAAGAAAATAATAATATTCAAGGCAGGCATTATGATAATTATGTATGCACACTTTTAAGAGCACTCTTCTTATTAGCATAATTTTCCAGCGACGAAAGCGTAAGTGGGGCTTGTTGGTGTGAATAATTAGTGTAACTGTAAAGTCCTGAATGATCTCTATGTCTACCAGCACCAGCCTACCGCTTATCTGTCTCCCTGTGTGAGGAACTTGTGTCCTCCAAGAAGGTATTAGAAATGATTTTTGTCTCATTAAAACCAAACCAAACCCACGAACCAACCATAACCATCCATCGATCCATCCATCGATGTCGGTATCTCGGTATCTTTTTGTACTACGGAGGTATTGGGGAAATGACAGAAAATGTCGTAGGGCCCCATGTAATGTATGACTGTGTAGCTTAGTTAGCTACTTATATATGTTGTCCTTTTCCTCCAACTCAAGACTGTCAATGAGAATATCAGTAGTACATATTCGACATCCCTAGACAAATAGTAATCTTCTTGGGGAGCATGGAAATGGACTAAGCATAGCACCTGTGAAAGCCAGAAGTAATCATTCCCACAGAAAGACAGAGAGAGAGAGAGAGACCCTTTTATAAACATCTCTCACTGAATGAATGTGGATGTGTGAGAGAGGAATGAATGGGACGACGTTCAGCAATGACCTTAAATGATCGTCTTCTTTTCTGTCCAGCCGACACACATATATCCCCTCACAAAAACATTCTCGTCCTCGTGCTGTACATGTACATTTTTAACGGAGAGAAAGAAAACAGGTAGTTTTATTAGTTTCTATATATCTATACAAATTCTCTCGAGCCCACTGAGTTTCTAGATCTCGCTAGACATTCACCGCACCAACCATACTCGTTCATAGCTATTATATATTATCATTACTTGCGTACAGAGTTCAACTTGCGGCTCTCTTATTCTAAGCAACAACAAAAAAGTGACTTAAATCCTCAGAACCTTACGAACAGAAAAGTACAGATACGTTTGTAATACGACTAATATGTACAGTGCTCGCCTGTACTGGATGTGTGCTTTGTATTGGAAAATTGATACCCGTAGGAATAGGCTAAGGGAAGAGGTAACATGCAGAACACAAACTTTGTCACTTTACTGTAGACATTACCAAATCACCAAAGACTGATACCAATATATACAATATCTGTCAAAGGATAAGTACAGGTGATTTCCTACAGTATTGGGGTCTCAAGCGACTGCCTGTCTGACTGACTGACCTGCAACAATAATTATGTACAAAATTTGAATATTAAAATGTTCTGTCTTTTGTATTTGTTTGCTCTCGTTGTCGTCAATAATTCAAGAGTCTTATCGTAAGTGTATGTCTATAGGTGTCGGTGTGACCTACCTATATCCATACAGTATATCCTTCCCTGTTTATCTACTACCCATTGGAGTCTCCCATGAAAGCATAGACAAGCAGAGATTATAGTGACACTCATCGATACATCGATGTGGATTCTCGATCAGACTGCAGGTCACATCTTTTCCTACGCTTTTGAAATTGAAAAGGATTCAAGTTTTGTCTCAAGGTTTTTCTGTTTCATCATGCAGTCTCTCCAGTCACATTCTCTTGATCGCGCGGTATGCACTCCTTCCCTGTCTCCTCATATACATATCTATATTTAGTTTTCCTACGGTCATTCATGAATTCGAGTCTGAACGCTATCTACTACCATGTATGTACATGTATAGTTTTTCGACTAGACTGACTACATTTAAGGAAGAATTATATCTTACATACATAAATAATGTAGTAAGACCTACGTAAAGTGAAGTAACCATAGGAGAACCAGCGCACCTTCCTCGTTCGTCGTGAGAAGTAAACTATAGATATTCAATTCAAATATAAATTCACAGGTAGATATATAGATATTATATTATTGTTCGTCAATGTTTTGTATTGAAGGCGATGGTTGCTTTTTGCCTTTACTGGTGGATGGAATTGGGATTGGGATTGGAATTGAAAGATTCCATGGGGTGCACCTGTTGAAGAGCCTTTCATATTATTATTCTTTGACTAAATACATTTTCTTTCATTTGGAGTAAAGCTAAAGAAGGGGGGCTGTTGCCGTTCTATCCCGTCACCTGTATGTACACTCCACTCCGCATTTCTACGTGGAGGACATTTTTACTTTTTTTTTCATTCAAAGTGTTTCCATTTCCAATCCTTATAGTCAAACGGAGAGAGAAAATAAAAATATAGATCTTACTCGTCTCTACTCCAACTCCAGCTCCAGCCAAGTAGGTATTTAGTATAAGCATAGGTAAGTATGTTCAGTTGGATGCGAGTGAATAATAGAGTCGTAGGGTGGAGTTATACAGATCAAGTATTCTAAGGAAATGCCTTACATACCTACAACAAAACTCCTTTACCCCATGCTACTTCTATTCTATTGGTTTCGCCCATATATCCAAGATATTTCTCGTGACAATATTATATCTGCTATTATGTTCGAAAAAAGTACATAATGTGTATATGGTGTTATAATATAAATATTCCTACCTGCCGAGTCGTTCATAGTACCAATACCAATACCAATGGCACTGTGTCTGCGTAATATACCGTATCTACATATGCAAGTTTTTATAGTGGACCAGTGGACAGTTATAGGAACAGCGCACTTGAGAGAGCCAAGTGAATCTTGAGCTAATTTTCAGTGGAAATTGAAAAATGTGAATGATGCGAAGCAGACGACGATATCGGTGTCGGTATCGGCTTCTGCTTCAGAATGCCAGTTCAGGTTCAGCTTCGATCTCGGTTTGGAAATGTGTTGTTGGTATATAGTAATAAGACGCAAGAGATGAGACGACCTTTTCGTTCAGACTCATGAGGTTATAGAGCAGCCAAATGACCATCCATTGAGAAAAATTTGTTGGAAAAAATTCAAAAAGAAGCCTGAGAAAAGTTCATCTCCATTCAGTGAGGCGAAATGCTTCTTTTCTTTCCAAGATTCTCTCAAATGATGCGTTCAAAATCGTTATGACACGTTTTCAAAATCCACTCCTCCTAAGGTAAAACCACTTCACTAACTGTGTAAAGAGCAGAGCACCATATTCACCTAAATAAGAGAGATTTTTGATTTGGATATTTTTGAAGGGAAATACTAACAAGTAAGGAAAACCATACCATCTTTTATTTTGCTGTAATATTGCAAACTTCCTTGCTCTTTTAAAAAATACAAAACTGTTCAGTTATCAAGAAAATACACTTGGTTTTGTCGTCTTTTGAAATAAAAAATTGTGGAAAACATTCAAATATAAAGTTTGAAATATTTAGATAGCCCATTTTGCATCTCACCATTCAATTTCAAATACTGCTATGGTACATGGAGCAATGGAAATGAATTTACCTATACGATTTGGCATGTATATGGTGCAGAGTAGATGGTGGACTAGTACAGTAGTGGAGGAGATACTTGTGCCCACTTGTGCCTTCACCCTTGCGTTGCAATGGACTTACATCTGTAGGCAATGTAGTTTCTGAGAAGTGCTTATTTGTTTATTGTGTTTGAGAGACGACGAGGAGCGGAGAGGAAGGTAATCATGCAGGAATAATATTCAAGCTGAGTGAATGAGTTTGTTTAAGTGTGTATGTGGAATATGTCGTCACTCCTTGCTCCTTCCACACGGACATCATCAAGAAGATCATCATGTCCATCATTAGCAATGTTCAGATTATGTAGCAGAATATTTCGTGCCCTCATATCTATCTCCGTCTCCACCACTGTTTTCCTTAAAAACAATTTTTCTTCAAAAGCTCTCTCTCTCTCTGTTCCCTAACTTCCTGTCTCAAGTACTCTCCTCGTATTTCTTTTGTAATGCAAACCAAGTAGGTAAACACAACAACTACAAACTACTGCTCTCATCTAACCTTATAGCCCCAGACTTATCTCTCTGTCTGTCACTCGCTCCATATCCATAATCCATACAGACAGGCAGACCAAAACTATAAGCACATGTAGATACATCGTAGGAATGAATCTACCAATACTACCCCTACATATTATCCGCATCAACTACAGAGAACGGACACAGCAACTCCAGCTCCATAGTCTGACGAGTCCGGCTCCCAATCTCCTTCTATCAGTTCAATAAAAAGTATTAAAAAAAAGGGATGACCTGATTTTATTTCATCTTCGATTATTCAAGTGGGACCTCCTGACCTATTTTTTCCTCAGTTCCAATACGTCCCTTTATCAAGACTCGATTTTCCTCTCCCTACATCCGAGCAACAATGAGCGGAGACGGTGTAGAAGAATAGATCACTCCTGTAAGGAACTACATACATATCCCATACAATATTGGTGCATAGTATAATTTTAATATAGAATACAAACATATACATATAGGTATTAATTTCCATAGGTGTAAAAATAGAAATCTAGTTTTATTTTACTAATAGTAACCACCGCATCGCCGGTCAGATTATATTATGCTCTGTAAGAGTTGGAATAGAATCTCTAATCGATTCCATGAGAGAATACGCCCATGCTATTCCACAGTATTGCACTCCCCCTGAACCCAGCACATACTAGAGATCTTGCCCGCACAGTACTTATAATCTTATCATTTAAAAGATACAAATATCAGTAGTAGAGCCTACACCTATATATTAAAGCATTCGAAAATCTTTTATTATAGGCTCTACATGTAGGGATACAAAATATATTTTAAAAAATTACAATTAGTTATTAGATCTTTTGTTTGATTGTACTGGGAAACTGGAACGCTGGAAGTGGAGAGAAGATGCGGGGAGCAGTTGAATTTGAATTGGTGATGGTTGATGTTGGTCTTGTTTGCATCTTTTTAATTTGTAGTACCTACACATAGTAATAGTAATACTATGTAGTAGCATGTGGTAATAGTAATAGTAGAAGAGTACCTACTTGGGCATATGTACCAGCTATTCAACGTGAACACAATTTACCTCCGCACATCTCTGTCCCATCCTGGGATGCGTGTGAATGAAGGGAACAGATAATATCCGTTCTACTTGAAGGAACCGATTAATTACATTTATTCAGATAGACTTTTCAATTATTGGCTTAGGTTAGAATAAAAAGAGGTGTTGGGAAGCGCTGGAGCCGAGTTCAAATTCCTATTTAAATCATTCTATACAACGGGACGAGAGAAAAAAAAACCAAACGCTCGGCCAAAGGTAAAACTAGATCATCACTTTTGTCATGTCGTCGAGCAAAAATGTGCAACGTAACCAGCTAAATTTATTTATTGACGGTACAAAGAGGAAGTAGTCAAGTAACTATGTATAGCTTCCTCCACTCAAAGATTCAACACAATTACGCGATGGATCCGCAGTCCCAATTCCAGTAACTGTCAGGGCACATAGGGCATAGATACAAGGAAAACCCCATCTTATTAGGTATCCTATGTTCCTATATGCAGTACAATGAAGAATAAAAAAAAATAGATGTATTAATGTCTAATATTCCAGAGCAACTGACGATGAGACACCGCGAAGCAATTCTGTCTCCATGTACTATGTATTTGTAGTGGATGCTGACATGTGCTCAAAGTTGGAAGTTATATAGGTAATTGAATTGCCTAGCCACTGATATTCCGAATTGCGGGGACCATATAGTTTTACACTCCCAGTGTCAATAGTTACTTATACAGTCTAATTGTGAGCACCCATGTGGACGACAGCATATGGGTTTTAGTGACTGGATGGATGGAGTAGGAGTAGTAGTAGTGGTCGTGGTCGTGGTCGTCATCCTCGTCACGACACGGTCACGTACTCCAACTCATATCATAAAATTGCCGGAGAAATTCTAACCGGTAAAATGGTAACTGATTATGTTGAGCATTTAATTTTCCCTATACCTATCTATATATTTACTACCTGTATGAAAGTAGGTACATTGATATACGCTTTAGGGTTCCCCCAGCTAACGACAAGCTCCAGCTCCAAATCCAACCCATCAATATTACAATGTATTAGCAAGGGAGTGGGAGTAGGTTTAGTCATTAATTAATAGCTTTCAAATTAATTCAGTCGCTTCCTAGTTATTTACTGCGGTGAGGCACTCAGCGAATGAAAAATGTACCTCATTATTGAGCACTTACTCATCAGCTCTCAATGGATATATGACAATACAGTAATATGTGTACAGCGAGGCAAACAAATAATTTCTTAACCCTTTTGGAATTGAGTGGATTTTGAGGAGGATATGAGGCTATATGATCCTCGTGATGGTGACTGCGGACATGGGAGAAAGTTGAAAAAATCCGTATCTAATATAAATGCTCGTGGAGAGTTGTATTATGTTTGAGTGGGCAGGACCATCATGGAAGAGTCTATATGCTTTAGCGTAAAATGTCATGTAGTAAATTGTAATCGAAAATTTGTAAGTACACACAGAGGACCGCGCGGCTCCGGATTTCCAGGGCCGAAGCCGAAACTATTGGTGTTTGTGACGCTCGATCGCCACAGTCGGAGAGCAGCTTATATTCTGGGAACTAATTCTGACACGGGGGAGATATGGGCATTGGATGGGAATATATAATAATAATAATATTAAAATTTAATCCGGTGACGGCCACAGCATCTATACTCACTCCTCTATATGGACTATACAGATATACCTGTAGGGGTGGCAGAGGATGAGTACGAGTGGAATGGGGATGTGGAAATGGGAAGATGAGGATAACGGTAGGGAAATTTGGAATATTATTATTATAACAAAAGTAATGCGCGCGAATGGAGTGGTTCGGAAAACGTGTGACTACTGTGTGTGAGAGACATGTTTACGAGAGGACGGTTCACATGTGCCGGTGAAAAGTGCCTCATAGTAAAAATATGATGAGCTCATAAATTCCGTTTACTCCTCAAAGGTGAAATGATCATCATATGGTTGAAGCCAATATGGGGTCTCTCCCAGTCCATTACCATTCATCATAGTAACACAGAGAAAATCTATTTTATGTATTTTTTTCCCCTTCTTCTTCTTCTCTTCATGTAGTCATCGCCTTTCCTTCCCGTACCACCTTTTTTTATCTTTCAATTTAAATGAAGTTTGAGAGAGAAAATAACATTTTCAAACTCTCTATCTCTCAACTCACCAGACCAATTTATTGGAATTCACAATTATTATTACCAAAAGTGTATCTAAAATATATGAAGGTTCCTTTAATTTTTGAGAGTAGAGGGACGGAGTGTCGTTAATAAATACATCATCATCTGTTTTATGCCTTGTGTCGGACTTTGGCAGTAGTCATGTGTGGAGGCATGCTTTTTATCCAAGAGTAAAAGATAGGCAGCGAGCCATAGTACCACCATACAACCACAGTTATATAATTACACTTTGTATTTCCTTGGTCAGCTATATGCATGTAGGTACATCCTTCCTACATCCTATACTAAATACTACATATTATAACAAATACAATTTTTTGGTCCTCTTTTTTAAACGAAAGCACTATATAGATCTGGATTATGACCTAATTTTAAGTTTACGAGTTGGAAAGCTGTGTTAAAGTGTGCGTCATAAAAACTACTCGCGGTCTGGGTCTGGGTATTGATTCTGTAATACTTTACTTGATATGACAAGCTTCACTGCTATAAAAACTATGGCCAACTTATTTTATCTGACTATTAACAATTAATGGGGTGTAAATTACGGCTTTTATTATAGTAAGACTAAATGTTTTTCCACGGTATGGGTGATTGGGTCCAAGTTGAAAGAGAGGGAGAGAGAGAGAGGTATCCAGCATGATGACTAGGCCAGGGTTGATACATTATGTTGATACAATTATATTTTAGAAAAAAGTCCATACTTTTCTGCAGGTAATTTAATAATAATGGAGCCAACTTGTGCGTTTTGGTGGGCTATTTGGTCCACTTAATTACTCACAACAATGTAATATATTGTTTTAATTCCATTACATCTGTTTCATCATCCTCCCCGCCTCGCCCCCAACCTCTCGATGAGACGCTCCGTAAAATATCTTTGGAGTCAATTTATCCTATTTACGAGAGCGGATTACCCTAAACTGGAGGAAAGGAGGAGAGAGACAGAGACAGAAAAGTTGAGGGACTGAAATACAATTATTTCAGCCTTTTCACAAGGAGGTGATTTGTCGTTTCCGGAACTGTATAGGGTTGTCCTGTCTTGTGCTGTGGTCTGCACCATGTCTGCCGTACGCTCATCAGCTAAAAAAAAGTATCTCTATTCTCTACATATACGTCGCCATGGCTTGCACCGTCAATACAAATAACAATAGCACCAGCAAATATACCTATGGATATACCTACCTACGAATATGAGCATATCGCCCGGTCTCCATTCGACATCCACATCACCACGGACCGGCCCGGCCCGGCATGAAGGTATCTACAGATATATATAAGTGGCTAGTGTGGTTTTGGAAGGTACATAAAATCCCGGATTTTCCTAATTTATAAATATCTATAAATTGTCGGTTGGCTTGGTTCATCCTTGGAATAGTAATATTCCTGGGTATAGGGCTCTGGAGTTAGTTCAAGTAATATTAGCAATCGACACAAGGATCACCAGGTAAAAGTGTCAGCCGTGCTCTTGGTAGCAGAAGGTGAGCAGGAAGGAAAGGATGAAGTTAAAGAAATCCGTTTTTCACGCTCTTCGTCTATACGCTATACCAGAAAACTGAACTACCTACCTACTGCCTACTTACTTATCGCCTTCTTTATATAGCTATCCCTCAGTTCTGTATAAAAATGCAAGTCTAGTTTTGAGCTCGTTGGAAGTTGGGAGTTAAGAAGTACGAAGAAGAAGGATTGTCTAAGCCTCCGCATTATTCTAGTAGTAGACAATACTATGTAGTTACGCTAACAATAAGTGTCATCATCCTGAGGCTAATGGCATAATGTAATAATCTGCTTGCTTTCATTCTTGTACTGCCCATGGTTATGACTTGCCCCTGTATGTGCTGTAATGTAATGGGAATTAAAGGAGTCGTCTCTTATAGGCATGCATCGTATATCATGTCCCTACTTACATACACAACCAATGATGGCTTCGGCTCGTGCTCCCATACACATTTACAACCTTTTACGATCATGCACTTGTTTCAAGAATCATTTCCACGTCCAAGAAACAGAGACTCCAGAATATCTACAGCGGTGACGGGCTAGTATATATGTTGGCCTATAGGTTTAAGGTGGATAATATACCTAGTAGGTAGGTATGTTATGCTCTGATCTACGGAAGAAAGGAGAAGAACAGTTTTGTGACTGGCTGCTTCTCAAAGAGACTGCGATCGTTGAGGAGACGGAGAGCGAAGGAATAAAGGGACTGGGCGAGTGCTGCTGAGACATAATGCTGAAGAGTAGGCTAACCACCTGTTACCGGAGTTCATGTCTCTGTCCCGACTACATCTCTCCCATGTACTGGTCATGTCTCTTGGATCTCCTCTTACATATTTGACTTCTCTCTCTCTCTCTACACCCATGACCATTTCCACTCACGAAACGGTGCAACAAAGTCATGCTTATTTAAAGGGCAACCTCACAGCCAATTACTACACCCATTAACTTCTACATTCGAAACCCAATGTTCTTGTCTGTAAATGCGCATCATGGTCCATGTTTAACCCTGCTCAGGTTACAGCAGGTCTTATTTATTATTGTTGTAGTCCCTACATAAAGGTAATAAGTTCGAGTTGAACTCCTTATTATTGTGTTTCTTTTTTATTTTAACTTGAGTTGAATTATCATTATTATTACTATTACTATTACTCTTATTGTTCTGTGGGAAGTGTGAGCCTTTAGCACAATAATTCAAACTTTGATTCCAAATTGGAAATTAATATATTTTCAGAATCGTTTGAGAGTCCATTTCATTTCATGTCTCACGATACCTGGGTAGCACTGATGGCCTTTTCCTTAATTGTACATATTGGGGGGACCCACCTACAGTTTAAGTCTGGAACAATTACACTTTCCTGAAGAAGGAATATGGAAGCATTCTCCTAGTAGGAGATCTCGTACGTATTTTTAAACAATGTGCCTTTTAAATTTAAACTCTGCAGCACTGCATTTTTAAGCCATGTTTTGCGCTTTACTTTATTTACGATGTAAAATGCAAATAGGTAATAATGATGCAATTGGAAGGGACCAACTTGTAAAACTTTATGGACAAGAAATAATTTTTTTGTGAGCTAAACAAATCAATTTAAAATGTAGATGATCTCTCCCTGTCTCCCGATAATGGGATATGATAAGTATGTGAGCGAGGAAGGAAGGAAGACTGATGACTTTTTACACCTTCGCATATTGTTGAACTCTATATGTTGTTGAGTGTACTACTCACATGGTCAAGGTAAGGGAAAAGTGACCCAAGAAACCCAGGGCAGTTTGGCGTGGCAAGGAAATAATGTTCCACTAATTTATTTAATCCAATTAATGTACAGGTGATTGGACGAAATAAATAAATGAGATTCCAAGTCACTGGGCTGTAGGACAGGTGTCGTGTGGAAGATAAAACTTTAATGGTTCTGTGCAATTCATTCATGAGCCAGCTCTTGGATGGAGGAGAGAGAGAGAGAGAGAGCTCAGAGAATTCATGTAAATACCAAACCAACTGACACATTACAGTATACTTACCTACCTTCAACGTGTACCTACTCTCGCCTAGTACGATCACTAGTAGGCACCTTACCTTATACTACGGCATCCATTAGAAAATAAAATAGGGAGCATATCATTATAAATATTGGATGGGTGACGTGGTGGTGGAGAGGAGTCAAAGCCGTGCAGAATCCATCCAATCCAATCGTATCCTTATAAGACTGCGTCTGTGGGGAGAGGAGAGGATGTTTATGATTAATGCAGCATGGGAGCTTGCTCCCATCCACATCATCTCCCATGCCTCCGTCCTCACTGTCTACCTCGTCGTCTCTCCTGGGAGACTCCTTATCCTTGTGCATGTGCTCTTATCGTTAGGAAGACATTGTGCATCATTGACGCAATTATTACCAATTTTAGGTAATGAATAGAGTTCGTAAATCATGTGGGAAGAGACTGACTGCCTTAAGTAATTCTTGAATTTTCTCCTGGCTTCATTTCAATATTCAGATATTGTTCTCCGTCTCCGTATACTCTCCACTTACTTTACATCTGAGTACATAGCATTATGGGGGCACACATGCCCAGAGACTACAAGAGATGAGCCCCTCGTAAAAGTGTGAAGAAATCTTGTGAGGAGGATGAGCCACGGATGAGCATCTCACGTGCTGTGT
>JAQFZE010002064.1:0-15624 GCA_034695245.1 Dicyrtomina saundersi | reverse complement strand
CTGTGGAATTTGTATAAAAAAAGACAATAAAATGAGGTGATTTTCATGTAGTACAAGGTTCATGAGGGAGGCAGGGGGTGTAGGTTCTACATTCTACATGTTATACATTCCAAATCAAGTATTCATTATTGGAGGCTGTAACTACAAAACTACAAGAAGTACCAACAAGAACAAGGGAGACAATAAAAGAATATAAAAATCGGATTTTTCAACTTTGGAAAGTTTTCAGAATGGAAAATAAAGAGGGATGGACTGGAAAAGTGGAAAGAAATAGAGTCAAATAGGAAGCAACTATGGTTCTGTTAGCTCTTCTCTTGATCGCTGTCATCGTCATATGTGTGTGTGTGTGTGTTTGTGTAAATTGGAATAGGTGAAAGGAAGGGCGGACTGGCTCTCCCAAACAAATGATTGACGATTGACTCCTGCGCTGGCAGCCAGCCAAGAAGTCTCTCATATATGTATATACAAGTATGTATAGTCTGTCTGTAGTTATAAGGATGCAAAAAAAAAGCCTGCTATCAGTGCACTCAGCCTCACTCCACATCCACTCCCACATCATACTGAAGAATAGCAATGCATCCTCAAGTATCCTTTCTCCCTTGTGTCTTCTGTCCTCTTCATTTTTTCCCTCTTCAAGACAAACACATCGTCGTGTGAATCCAGTTCCAGTCGGAGTTTTATGGAGACCATTTTTTTCCCTCCCTTCCTTGTTTGTACGGAACGAAACTATGCTCTCCACATAAAAAACACCGTCGTCACGTTATGTTGGTAGTAGGTAGGTACATTGCTCCTTGTTTCACTTAAACTTCTCCAAATTTTTACAACATCCTCCTACATCTGGTGAGATGATAGATGTTGGTTTCTTAGAAAGCATCCAGATTCAGATCAAGATCAAGATCGAAATCGAGAGTTAGAATGGAAAATTGAAACACTCTTTCGTGCCTTTTGGAATTGGAAATTTGAATTTTCTTTAGATATAGATTCAGGCGGCAAGACTACACAGAAAAAGCATTCGGGGAATTTTTAAAAGTTTTACTATATAGGCGAATATACTGTAGAGTGCTGGAATGATTTCAAATTGGAATTCACGACCTATATGCGCAATGAAATAAACGTAGGTCTATAAGGGACGGAGGCTGGAGGGGGATAAATATTGTGAAATTTTATATCATTTTCGTCCACTGGTCGTGTTGAGGAATTGTGAATGTATATTTCTCTCACACTTGGCTAAAAAAAAAATATCAAAAGGTTTCAACCATGTTTGCTCATATGTTACAAATGTGACAGGAGAAGACTATTAAGAAGTCCAGTCTTGCCCTCCTTTTTGTCAGCTACACACTCTTTATATGCTTGCCAAAAAATAGAAAAAAATAATTTAAGGAAATATTATCCGCATATTAGTTTTTTCTATGTTCGAGTTGGAATCCAATTGAGGATACATACACACAGGGAAAGGAGAGGAGAGAGAGAGGGATATGAGCTGAATTTGAATTGGATTGGAAATCGCTTCATCTCTCAAACTTGAATCCAAATGTGTCCACAACATAATAAATAGGAAATAAAAATATTTTTCCACGCTAAAATATTGATAGTTGTAGTAGAAAAGTTATTAGTGGATTCCCTCCTGACGTCCTGTTCCCTTTCGTTCGACCTTCATTCCGGAACCGGAGCAAAAAAAACAACCCGAACCCCGACACACCGTCCCAAATACTTTTTTCCTTTCCCTTCCCACCAATAACACTGAGGAGTGAAGATTCAGCAGCAACTTGATTAGTCTTTAGCTGTGAGTATATATATGTATAAATATACATCGTAGTTGGGACTTTGAGATTTTTTATTCAGTATATCAGTAGTCTGTAGTTGTAGAATCATTTGACGTAGAGGAGCCTCTTCCCCTTCTTCTATCATGCCAATTCCAATCCTGCACGTCCTATGTATGCACATATGCACACAGACAAGACTTCAAATTCCCTCGCATCTCCACAGAGAAGAAGGTCGAAAGAGAAAAGTAGTAAATTTTTCTTACTCATGTGGATGTAGAATGATGACGATGGAGTTAGGACATTTTTGTTTTCTGCTTAAACGTCAAGAAAATCCCAACTCCTTGATAATACAGTAAAAGAAAGAGTCCACTTTCTCCCAATCCCAATCCAAGTATGAGTACCATTCTCTCAGCATTATTAGGGAGAGAGACTAACTCCAAAGAAGGAGAAAGAGGCACGTATAGTATAGATAGGTACCTAGTTAAGAATCTCTATACTCACCTCCTCCCTCCTCGTAGGTTGAACAGTGTGACAGGGACAGGGGATATATATCAGCTCCAATTTTAAGTCAGAGTCAAACTCGTTGAGGTTCAGGCTTGAGTCTGTCAAGCTCACAATTCCATGTTGAGCAGAAAATACTGACTCTGAGAGAGGATCTGTAGTCCCTATTGCTATGCAATGCTACGTACACAGATAGAGATACAGTTTGAGTATGTAGTGATGTAGCTGCCCATACTCCATACTCCATACTATGCAGTGGGAATCTCGGGAATCCTAAATCAAAATCGACATAAGCCCTGTCGGAGAAAGTCAAGTCACATTAGAATTCCGTAACTTGACAGAATCAATGCTACACTAGACATTAAAGAATGACTCGATATTCCATATCCAAAATTCGTTTTTTTGATGCAAGGTTCTTCAATCAGTTTGACTCCCAATGTCAATGCAGGCTGTATTATGCAAGAGCAATAATACCCCGCCACCACTCACACTATATTCCAGCTCCAATTCCAATTCCAAAGCAGCACTAGCTCCAGCTTAATCTATGCAATCATATGGCTTTCCTCCTCACATATGAGAGCGTCCCTTGAAATGTTGACTATTGGAATCCCTATGCAGAAGAGATAGAGAAATGATTGAATGGAATGAGTATTTTATTCACACGGTAATTCTTCCCCTAGAAACTTTTCAGTTTATCTACCAAGTCTGTTTAGAATTTACCCTCAAATGTGACTATATATATATAGCTCCCCATGAGAGAAATAGAAAATTAAAATTGTGCAATCGGCATCTCTGCTAAAACCAACACTGGCACTGATACCACCACCAGTACCAGCCTCCTCAGCTAAGCTCACATACAAATACCAAGATTCAAAGATTAAAATTCAGAAGTTCAATACCACGGCAGTCCTTTGACTTTACACGTGGTGATGGGACTACATATACATAGCACATCTTAAGGAGACCTATACTGTGTATTAGGCTCAAAGTTTCATTTTTAAGGAGCCTTTTTAGTGCCAATGAATACTTGCTGAAGACCTGCAAAAACTAAAAATAAGATATTCTTCCTAGCCCCTAGCTACATTATATAGCATAATTTATGACAAAATAAAAATGATATAAAATAACTATTTTCAAACTATTTTTTGTACTACATTGACTGCCACTGTGGAAAGAGTATCACTCAAGGCTCAAGATGAGGACGCGTTGTGGGAGCTGAGACAAAAAAGAAGACGAACAGGAGAGAGCACGATCTGCTCCAATAATAAAAAAATATGAAGGGAAATATTGAGGAAAAGTTCAACCATAAGTAATACTTGAGATCTCCAATAAATCTGTACGTGCCGGAATAGACTGGTACTATGGTAGAGTCAAGGTAAAAGTAAAAACAGAAAAGAGAGAGAGAGAGAAAGGGAGAGAAGGAAACCATAATCGGAAGGATTTCTATTTTTATAGGATAATGTATTGAGGGAAAAAAGTGGGAGTCCTTAAAATTGACATAAAAATAAAAAAGGACGCTACATACATGGTAATAACCTTTTACAGTGGAAAATGTACATAAATCATATTATTATGTATACAACGACGACAGTGTTTCCCGTTTCTCTGTGTATCTTCGGACTGTATCCATTTTGGAGGCCTATGGGAGACATTTTTAATGGCCACAGAATGGGCTGTATACACATTACTCTCTGTAAATGTACATAATGCCCTATAAGTATACGGGAAAATATAATACATACCTATATAACTTGAATGATATATTTTGAATGTGGATTTTATAGGGCGATCTTTCCCAACAAGACAAACGAGCGGTTTTCCTCACCATTCATGATTTAGGATGCAACCGTAAGTGACTCTTTTAGATGTACCTACATATAACAATACGCGTGGTGTAATTATTAATGGAACAAAATATTTAAATCATGAAAAGAGAATCCATCTAAAGGGATATTCAAGTCATAGCCATTGCCATATGTGACCATAGTGATGATGAGGAGGATGATCAAGTAAATTAGAAGGAACGTTTTGTTGAATGAATCTTTTTTCTATACTTTCACAGATACGTCTTTCCATGACTTTGTGGAGCATCCCTGTATGCAAGAAATCAAGGAGAGATCCGTTTTTATTCATGTGGATGTAATTTTTCTTCTTTTTTTTTTGTTCGTCATTTAACTTTTTTTTTACTATTTTCTTTAGGACCTATTAAATAGTTTTAACAACTTACTAAGGATTCATTTTTCATTCAAGATGCTTCTCTTCCCCCCTCCCTTGCATATTTGTCTAGTTTATCTCATCAAATATTGAAAGCTCGGTGACTGTTTGGAAATGGGATTTAATTAAAATGTTATGTGTTTGGCAGGTGCCGGGACAGGAGGATAATGCGGGCGATCTCTCCGACGAGTGAGTTTGTCTCGATTCTCTCAATCTTCATGTAGATTTTTGTTTTACACTAAAATACTCTCAACTCATAAATGAATCAACAATTAGGGAAAGAAGGATGAGGAAAGTTTTAACGAAGAAATGAGGAAATCCTCTTTCTCTCCTCATCTACACTCCTGAACATCCGAGCCTTCACCTTCCCCCTTCCCCTTCCCCTTATCCCATCCGCCTCTCTGTCTACAGTATCCCCTATAGTTTCCCTTAGTCCGTGCTAATGTTCTCAATCCTACAAAAGATTTCCAAGATAAATCCTCCTTAAACTCTTTCCGAGATCATTTACTGGACTAAACCCAATTACAGAATGAGATGAAACAAGTTTTTTGTTAAGCCGTAGACACGGAAGCTCACGGTCTGAGTTTGTATAGGCATATAGTATAGGGAGGAGGCGGGGGGACATATAGCCGGTCATAGTCCACGTCTTATTATTTGGATCATTTTACAATGCCTACGATCTCCACTGAACTCAACTATATATATTTTACATTTAAAGGTTATCTTTTTATACAGTCAACACCCACGCACGCATCTCTAATGTGTTCCTTAGCCCAGAGTTCTAGTTTTTTTTTATAAAAGGGTAAAGTCATTTGGGAAGCTCCCTGGCATTGGAACTACTGGAAATTTGAATGTGGATTATATAGGTTAGTTGTAGGCTATGTAGGGTTTGAGCGGGGGAGCACGCAGACTGCATATGGTTCAAATGAAAAATAAATAGGATTGTAAATGGGAAGAGAAAGAGTAAAATGAGGATGTGAGATGGAGAGGAGATGTAGGAAGTGACAGTATTTTTATCACCTGGAGTTAAGGGAAGTTGAGATGGTCGTTGTCGTCGTCCTCGTCGCCGTCGTCGTCGTCGTCGTCGAGTGACTCCTTTTTGGAGGGAGAAGAAGGAAGACAAGAGTACAGCGTGGTAGCAGTTGTGAGAACAGGGAAAACAAGTGGAGAGAGTGTATCTTCATAGTCATTCCTTTTTCCTTTTAACCAGAACTTGGATTGCATTTTAATGTAGAAACTTAAGATACAGGGCTTAGCTTGGAGGATAATGTGCATACTTTGTTGGGACTTTGAAAATCGATAATAGAGCGCCAAGAATGTTGGCAATCTTCTTGCACACACAAAAAAATACAAAGTACGAAGTGCAGAATGTAAAAGAAGGAAGAGTGAGAAAGATGTGTAAAGATACATTTTACTTCGTGCTACAAATCCAAGAAAAGTGTTTTTTTTTTCGCTCAAACAACAGTAAGAGACACAACATAAGACTAACACTTCTCCCCAGTCCCAGCAACTTACTTTTTTTGTGTCCTATTCATATATGTAGTATGCAGATCCATATGTATTTTTTGCTCAGCTCAAATTTGCATTCGAATTTGACTCAATTTTTGCGAGGAGAGAGGCTTGGGCAGAAGATGGTTCCTTAGGTGTGTGGATTGTAGAGATAATCATAAACAGAGGATTTTGTTGAACAGCTAATGTTCTCTAGAGATCCAGTATTATAGAATTAAAGTAAAAAAGTAAAAAAAAAAAATGAAATCTTTAAATCCAAATCCATCTCCATAGAAAAATATAATTCCAAATCCGAATCCGAATCCGAACCCGAATCCAACTTCTCCAATTTCTAGATTTATTTTTCATGTTTTTTGGCATGGATGTGTGAGGCTGTCAAATGATTGATGTACAAAACATGGGAGCTGTGACAGTTCTTTTCACTACATTTTGTTCGTGCAATCTCAAATCTTGCTCTTGACACAGGTTCCAGTTCCCGACGATGCAGATGTTGGGCGAG
This sequence comes from Dicyrtomina saundersi, assembly GCA_034695245.1. NCBI lineage: Eukaryota > Metazoa > Arthropoda > Collembola > Symphypleona > Dicyrtomidae > Dicyrtomina > Dicyrtomina saundersi. The sequence goes on along the minus strand of JAQFZE010002064.1, from coordinate 9,138 downwards.
GATTTAGTGACCGTGCTGGATTTCCTGCACATCAAATATGTGATTGGATTGGGTGAAGGTGCTGGGGCAAATATTCTACTTCGTTTTGGTATGGCACATGCATCACGGTGCTTAGGACTTATCCTGGTCAACGTTACTGCTGGCAAAGTCTCTGTCATGGATTATTTTAAGGACAAGGTATGCACTGCTTCCAACTTTTTTTTATAATAGTTTTCGTCTTCAGCACAAGTGTGTGTTTATGTGTGTGTGTGTGTGCATGTCTCTGTGCAAGTATATGTAATTATGTTATGTATAATATGGTTGTGCCGTGTCTGTATGGAACAGATACAGCTGTCGCATTTCTACAGACATGTAGACTACTCCATACAGCAAGTTAACTTGTAGGTATTCAGTTCTGAGTCAGTGGGAAAAGCGTGTGCAATTTTCTGTTTACCCTTCCAGTCAAGTCTCGCCTTTTCTTTCAGCCTATCAGAGCACCCTATTTTGTCTTCCTCTGTTTGCGAACATTGTCTACTATATATATATGCATGACACTGCGACTGCAAACACACAAAAACCTCAGTTGTGAAGTTGCCAATATTTGAAAGAGACCCAGTCGAGAGCGTTGATCTAACGCTTACGCAGCCATGAATACGAATATATGGTGTCTTCTATTATGTAACTTTGTAGCGTGCACTATATACTAGAACTGATATACCTATACTAATGGAGGTAGCTATGGATTAATTTTACACACAAGCACCCTCGCCTCGTACAGACAAATACCTATATAAATACTCCGGAATTCCAAATTCCACTCCATTCATAAATAGGCATGCTGGCATATATAGCTATGAATCCCTGGTTTGCCTGCTGCATATGTTATATTTTGTACACCTACAACTACGTAGGGACATAAATGAGAAGCATGGTTTTTTGCTTTGTTTATTTTCCTGGGCTCCCCTCTTTTTGTACAGTGTACATTGTAGGTTTGAAACAAATGGAGAAAAAAACAACAACGTAAATACCTTGTCTAATTTTATTATGTGAACTACTTGTTCTTCTCCTATATTATGGTTAGGTGATTTTGGCAAACTTGACTAGTTTGTTTGTAAACCTTTTTGGCTTGGCTTGACTTCAGGAAGTGCTGAGGAGGGAATGTTAATTCGAGTCTCTGCATTCAGATTTACATAGATACTTATGCATACTCCCTGTACACGTAGTCCCATCCTCGGATGCATTATATTCTATATGCCCAAACGGCTATTAATAGTTGAATTGATAAAAGTGCGTGTGACTCTGACTCTGAATGTTTTGTATGTACTGATAATGCAACGAGAAGAATTCAGTGGGCTGTTAACCCTCAAAAAAAAAAAGATCCTCTCACATTCTCTCATATATATAATTATTATGTATTTATTACAGTTTATGAACTGGAAACTTGGCCATGTGGGCCACAATCCAACTACGGAACAGTATCTTGTTTTCCATAAATTTGGACATGTAAGTTCTTTGAAACAAAAACTTTTTCTAGTCATAATATATAACCTCATATTATGTGTAATGTGTAAAATCATACAATGAAAAAATTATGAGAACACAATTTGGAATAACATTTGAATTTATTACTATTCATTCCCTTAACGTAAGTAAAACATTTTAAAAGAGAATTATGATAAAAAGGAGTGCAGAATAATAATAGGATGGAATGAAAACCTTTACATAGTAGTAATACTGACTAGTGAGAAAGCCCAGACCCAGAACCAGGAACACCATCCAGATCCACGATCAGTGCATCATGCATAATACAAACAATGTGGTGTCCCTGTGTGTGTCTGCCGGGTGCTTACTCGGACTATTTTAATTTTTTCCCCCGACTATCACTATATTCTGATTATGGGCACTCTTATCCACTTTATATTTCCTCCAACAACGATGCATTTTTTTTGTGTCTGTGGTGAGCGGACGAGAGGGAGAGATGCAGGAGTCGCAACGGGGTTTTTAAAGCCGATGCCAAGACAATAAAAAATTGAAATAGTGCTCATGCAAAATAAATAAGGAGCGAGTCCTTTGTTGAATGTTATGAAAATGTTATCCCGCTCATCTCATCTTGTAATGTTTACATATCTAGGCACATTTGGTGTAAGTACTCCTCCCGACTTCGACTTTGACTCATACAGTCCCCCAAAGAAAGAAATGAAAAGTTGATAAGAGTGTTCATAAATTGAAGAGGAAAACAGGGCTATTTTGATTCAGAACATCAGTGATGGGGCTCAAGTGAGATAACCAGCATCGCATGTCAAATTATATTATCCACGGAGACATTTCCACCCCACATCTCTCACATCTTCGTCTTCTCTCTCTCTCTCTAGTTATCTTTTCTAATGTATGAGAGGTATTCTAAAAGTGAGAGAAAGGCGGGAGTGTCTATATTTATAAGCTGTGTTTGTATTTGTAATCCCTTTGTTTTTTTACATGGTAGGAAATGAATTGTTTTCCTAAATTATTACACGTGGTAGTGATTGTCTACTGTTTTGACATGACTTTGACGTTCCCCCTTCCCCCCCCCCAACCTCTTCCCTTTTCATTCCAATTCATCAGATACCCCCTCATAAAATAATGCACGAAAATTTCCTTGAATTAATAACCCTATAGCAATTATTAAATTAGAAAATGAGCCCATAAAACAAGATACAAGAGCTTGTATGTTTGCTTGAGACTGTCGTCGTGGCTCTTTCAATGGATCGTTTCATGTAGTCATTGTGAAATGAGAAATGTAAACATGGATATCCTGAGTCTGAATAGCTTTCTTCGTTTCATTAAATTGACAAAATTATTTTCTGTTGACAAACTGTGAATAAATTGGGGAGTGGCTGTGTGGTGTGGTGTGGGGAAATTATGGACTCTCAAAAAGCCTTTCAGACTTTTTGAGTGTCAAACAAAGGAGGAGAGTAAATAAATATGCACGTCTTTTTTTGAATAGAGATTGAGATTCTCTTGTGGATGTATATGGAGTGATTTACATGTAATTATGAAACCATCCCCAATTTACTCTCTTTCTTCTCGTCCTCTCCTTCACCAACATCTCCTTTAATAATGTTGTCCTTTTCTTTTGATTATTACATTTTACTTTCACTTTGTTGTCTGAGACAACCTTTTGTTTTCCTTGAATGTTTTTAAATTGCATCTCAGAGACTCGGAGTCTTAAAGTCATGGTTATCGACACAATGTCAGTCTCCCTCACATTATTTTACAAAATTTGGCATTGTACATTATAACTTTATTAGAGAGAAATTAAAAGTATCTACCTACTCTCCCTTTACTATCTGTATACTCACTACGTACAGTTACAATGTCAAAAGTATTCTTCCTGTGAGTGTGAATGAGATGGTTTTCTTGTGCTGGGTAAACACACCTGGGTAAACCATGGTCCAAGTCGAAATGGGAACGGAAAGTTGTTTGGACTTTATGAAAAATTAAATTGCTTGGTTATCTCACTATGGGGGAAAGCACCTCATCAAAATTCATAGTTTTTGAAAATTTGAAGAACATACTTTAGATATTTTCGTAGTAATGAAAGGTACAAAGGGAAAAGGATTGGAAGTGACGCTATAATGACGACGATCTGGAACGTAATCCTTATGGCCGTTATACTGTCTTTTCTAAACTCTAGGTTCACTACAACAATATAGGCTACTTTAAGATGCGCATATAGATTTGATACAAAGTAAGCTGGAGTAATTAATTACAAATTAATTAGATAATTTGCTCTGTAAATAAGATGAAAAAAACAATTTCGGGTGCCCTTTTTCATGTTCTCTCTTTTTGGACTCTCTAAAGCCTTCTGTGTAGTGTGCTGTTATTATTGATGGTATTTATGAATGACGTACTCAAGGTACGTTATTGTGGTTTGCATGCCTTAGTGTGGGAAATTAATTTATATTTATATGGTATAACAGCTGCATGTCCTTCAGCTCTTCAATACTGACTCGGTGTTTTTTCCGTACATACATATTGTAAATATACACACAGAATTTGACATTCGACTGACGTACATAACCGTAGCCATAATAGTAACCGTAACCGTAACCGTAAACAGTAATCACAATATGTCCATGATAGACTTTGATGGCGTAAAGAGCTAACTAGGGCCAAAATTAGAACAGGATTTTGTGAATGTCACTAATTTGGATATACAAATTGTGACTCTTTTCACTCAGTAAGGTCCAAGTTCCAGGAAGCAAATTTTTGAATAGTACATTCAATGTATAGGTATTTTTATAATGGAGTCCCAAACATACATTTTACTCGATGAATTTTCAATTTAAATCCCAATAAAAGTAGTCGTTTTGAATTAATTGAGTATATTCAGCAACTCTCTGTTACTACTTCACACAAAGTGGCCCACAACGTTGAAATTTTTACTGCGTATTAATTTTGCTTTTATATTAAGATTCGATGAAAGGGGAAATCAAATTTCTATTCCAGGTACATGTATAAAATATATACATTAGATGCGGTTGTATTTATTCTGCTGTGACGAAAAACGCACAATATAATTTAATAATACATACTTGTAATACTTTTGAACATAATATACTTTCAAAAGCAGCTACACTCACTACAGCTGCACTTCATGTGATGATAAGCACGGCTAGTTTTATTTTGTTGTCACTGTTTGTAAAGTTTCCATATTATTCAAGTAAACTAAGGCAGAGTTACATTGTACATATCATTTTGCATTCCATTCAAAATTAGTGAGACTCCAGTATATGAAGATCTTTCTTTCAAAACACGTTAAGTCTACACTTTGACTTTACTCACTGGACTTAACGCGTTTTGATAAGAAACTCCTAAATGTGAAGAAGTTATAGAGACTTCCTCAGTTTCAGTTTCAATTTCATGTTGTCCACACTACCATAAGTACCCCGAATATTTGTATTTTCCCTGTATGTATGTCTATACTTAAAGGATAGCAACTTACGATATGAGTTACTTGGGATATCGATAACAATATCAACATTAAAGTACCTACCTAATAGATACTACTGAGTCATTATTACATGCATTTTTAGTTAATGTTGGCTACGAAACTTCATTCGCCGTTTGGAATCGTAACGCGAGCATTATAATGCAAACGTAAACCATACCGAGTAATTTTAGATGGAAAGTTAACAAAAAAAAAACATCAATCAATGAAAAAAAAATGTTATTTGTATGAAAATTGGTTGAAACGTGTTTGTTGTTTTTATGTGACCATGTTGCTCTTCGCCACTATTCAACAACACAAAGAATCTTGAAGAGGTAAAGTCTACAAATTTCCAAACCAGTTGATGAACCATTTTTTGTCTTTATATTATTTTGCCTTTTTTGTCCTTTATTTCAAACCATTTTCTAGTCATTTTAATTGCCTTTTGAATTTTTTAATTTAATGTTTGTAGTTTGGTTCCTACTTTTGTTTAACATTGAATACTATTATTATTATTATTATTCTTATAAAATAATAATTAAAAACCTACATTCATTTTCCTATCCAATAATAATTATATGATTAATTATGTATAACATAAATATTTAATTAGTAGCATCACTCAATCTAATTTTTTTTTGTCCGTAAATAGTAAATGTCTCATGTCTTAAATTATTATTATAGATAATAGATTTTAGAGCTAAAAATTTGTCTTTTGTCCCATTTAACCTAATTAGTTGCATTTAGTCAATAGTTAAATGTGTTTTAGTGTTCTTGAAGCCCATGCAATTTTGCTCGTTTATAGGTTATAATTATATCGTTATATTTTAGTATTCCGAGCTTTTCCTTTTCATTGTTCGAGCTAATAGACAATATTAGTGCTTGATTTTTTTTAGTATGAAAATTAATCATGATATATTATACCTACGCAAATGATCCAATCAGTTTTTTTGTGCATTTGCCAAGTTGAACGAATATTCGTTTTTTGAAACTAGGTACCTGATACCGCTGTTTCTCTCCATTGTATACTATTAGTCTTATTTGCCCTGTGCCTAAAAGAAAAAAGAATGTTAGGATCTTTACAGTAATATTTTTGAGACATAATGTAAAATTTTAATTTCGTTTTTTAAAAAAGAATTTAGAGAATTTAAATTAGATATTGCGATATTAATATGAAGAATATACGCTGTTGAAGTAAAGTATGTTTAATTTGAGCTTATTTTTGAATGTCAGGAGGTTAGACATGTAGATGAAAACGTAACATGTGTATAGCGTGGTAGGAGATCCATGTTAAATTGTCAATTCGAGAATGTAAGTAATCATAAGCGCGAGTGTGGAGTGTGGATTTAATCGTATAAGCCGTGGTCGTGCCGGTAATAATTATAGCTCTTATAGAACTGAATGCAATTTGGTATTGTCGTCTGTAGAGTTTTAATCTTTGTTCTTCGTTCTCCATGCATGATCACAACTATATAGTGTATGAAACTCAAAAAACTTTGTTTCTCATAAAAAAAATAGCAAGCTCATACTTATATAGTGTCTCTGGAATGAACCCAGACCAAATGACAAATGCAATATATTTGGAAAATACGCATGCATACAGTAAAACTCGAGAAGGAAGAAAGTTTTTGTTTCTGGATTTAGTCTACCTGTATTATGTTCTGTTAATTATCTGCTGAGACGAAGACGACATTCGGCCTTCAGTCCCTTGAGTACACACAATCAGGTACATATAACATTAAATGCCCAAATAGTGCGAGAGCTATGGAGCACTGGAGTTGTTGGAGTGCAGTAGTCGATTTTGATTCCATGGTAGGAATGGGCATGAGAGAAGGGAAAAAGTTTCAAGGTGCCTCACATTTAATCAGCTAATGTTTCACTAATGTTTAATTCTCGAATGAATCTTAAGCCCTGGAAAAGTTTTAATAAGACATTCCTTCCTATGTAGGTGTGATATACACAGGTATATCGATCATAAGTGTAATGTATAGTTACATTACATCAGTTGCTGGTATATTAAAAACACAATATAGAAGGAGCAAAAACATATAGCGCATATGTCTATAAGAGCCTAAGACAATGGCTTGGGAAAGCAGAAAATATAACAATGTCATTGTCATTGTCTACCAGATCATGAGATATTGAAAGTATGCACACATAGCATAAGAACGGCATATACATGTACACTATATGTTATGTATTCCGTATACTTCGATAAATTCACCCGCAATACATAGGTATGGAGGCGCGATACGTACTTTAATAGACAGTCGATTTTAATCATAGTATGTTTAAGTTTCGCTAAAAGTATAATAGAATATAGAGGAAAGAAATGACACCGTGTTAGGGTATAGAAAATAGAAGCGTACTTATACATAAGTTAGGTAGGTTCATTCGTTCCTCGTTTTCTCAATGTTAACGTTGTAGCATTGTAAAGTTAATGTCAACTCAGCAGATTTCATTCTTCTTGAAGGGGTTTGCAGGAGCAGGACTCGAGTAAGTACACACTTTTGAAATCTCATTTACAGTTACTACTTCGTGCTTGAGGATTCATTTTTAGTGATTTTAAGTCAGCTCAACATACGATTAAACTGGAGTAGCATCTGCATCTATCTTCAATCCATGCATGCATATTTTGCTACACATATCTATAGGTATGCCATACTCCAACGCTGATGACTCCGCTCATTGAGGAGGTCCATTATCTTTAAATCACCACTGTTGCACATGGACTCATTTATGGAATAGTATATCTATATATAGGTATATACGTAATATAAGGCATCAATATAAATTTTGATTGGACGATTTAAACATGTATAAATTAATAAAACCTTGGATTAGAAGATAAAAATATAAAAGAAAACAAAAGCTCAGGATAGTACTTTAATAAACAGATACAGAGTTTTGATTTCATTTTTTATGAAACTCGACGCTTTTGGAAAGACTAATAAAATTAGGAAGAATCAGGCCATAATTTTTGCCAAAGGAACTAGAACGAATTTACTATTCAGTCCAGTGGGCATCTGCATCAGTGCAGTATAGGGTTGCAAATGTAAATGTGTATACAGCTAGAAATTATATATGTGAGTATATGTAATATTTGCCAATGTCAATGAACCTGTATAGAAACCTAAACGGCATTAAAAATAAAAAGCTACACGAACTTGGACTGGAGCCATAGCCACTTGCATTGCGTATTAAAATGTCGAATTCGAAACACTTTGGAGTGAGTCAGTAAGTTATAAATATATATGAAAGTAAAGTGTGATTATTTAATGCTATAATTATAATGTATTGTAAAGATACTTGTTGGGTTCATATAAATGTGCAATACATGTTGACGGGTGTATATTATGTACTTGGAGGATACATGTCGATCCTGTAACTATAATGACATCACAGAAGTTATCGAAACTAAATTTTGTGGATTATAACATTTAATTTCGAGAAGATTAATACATCTTACGATTAGACTTTTTCTCACTTCGTAGTTTTATATATTTATTATTACAACTCAAAAGGAATATTTTTTTTCATGCCGAGTTTTAGTCTGTCTCTGTCTCTCAACAAAACTGAAAACACGCTTTTTTTAAATTATGCCTCAGCTTTGCATGATCTCTCAGCTCTGCTCCTCTCTATAGTAATGTACCTAGGTGAAACTGTATTTGACACTAGTCAGTGTGACTGCGTAGTCGTATATTCCTATTTATATTAACTCATGGTAATATATTGATAATGACGAAGAGTGGGTGCATTCATGTTTTCGCTATATTATGTTTCAAGCTTTTAATTTTTCACTTGCGCTCATCTTACTTTTTAATGTCAACCTCTTGCTAAAGTTACACAGACCACCTCTTCTTCTTGGTCTTGGTAATATTATTTAAGCTAAACTGCTTGTCATGTAAATGAATATTTAAGGGGCCTCTAACAATGCATGTGTTTAAAATTTGAATTAAAGTTCTGTAAGTAGTTCTCATTTTTAGCCATACTAAATGTGTGTAAATAATTCTACGTGTATTTGCTTTACTTAGGTGTAGAAGTAGAAAATTAGCGTATACTGTTCAGTATGTCTTACCCCATATCCGTCCTCTTCTCTTCTGTTTTTATTCAAACTTCTTTATAACAATATCGTAACTCCTCATAATATTTACCTACTGTACGTAGTGCCTACTCTACCTACCTGCCTA
>JAQFZE010002063.1:0-15626 GCA_034695245.1 Dicyrtomina saundersi | reverse complement strand
TTTTTGTTTATTATTTTAAGAATCTCTGCTGATACTGGTTTGTGTCTAACGAGCTCATTCCATGTTATTCATGGTAAACGATACTGGTATATCTGTATTGACTATATAGTCTATATTGAATTACTTTGTCATCCCATATGTATCAGTGCATGAGTAGTCAGTAGTGTACATTCGTACTGGCTTTATGCTTTTTTTTATCGCATTCATACATTGAGTTACAATGTACTTACGTTGACGTTGACGTTGGCATGCTTTGAGATTATGAGAACTGTATCGTGTCGTGGTGGGGTCGTCGGACACATCTTCCCAACTGGAACTGACTCGGTGCGTTCCCACTTCAATCCATGCGTCAGTCAGTCAAGAAAGATCTAAAATCTAAACATTCTAAAGCCGTTTTGGAGGTACCACAAAAAAAGCGCGTGCTATCTATTATCTATTAGTAGTCTCTGTCCCTTTACATTTGAAGAGTTGTTTGACAAAACGGGTCAAGTCCATTTTTTCAAAAATGGGATTATTTGCGTTAAGTGTACTATTCAACTAGATACGTTACTGTGCTGAATGGTAAAGGTCATAGTTCAACCAAAGTAATTTTTTAAAATAGCCAAACTTTCGGGTTTTTTGACAAAACGGGTCAACTCCATTAAAATAATTTCGGCAAAATGGGATAAGTCCATCTAAAAGATACATTTCTGAATTAAATTTGGTTTTCCAGAGTTTTCGTAGTTTCTAGAAGACAATTGCCGTGCGTAAATTTTTTTATGCAAGAAAAAGTTTAAAAGTTAAAAAAAAGTTTGGTGTCACTCAATACAATTAAAATTTCATCTTACTGACTTTTGACTCCATGTTAAATTAGTAATTTTTTAGGCAAAACGGGATAAATCCACAAATTAAAATTTTTGAAATTTTATTAAAAAATTCCAGAGTTAGTGTAGATTTAAGAAGCTACTTGCAATAACACTTCGTCAGTTACAGTACCTGTAGAAAAAAATTGAGTTCAAAAAAATAATCCTGTCTCCTTTTATTCATTGTTCTTTGTTCCTGTAAAATTTCCTTTGATGGACTTGACCCGTTTTGTCAAACAACTCTTCATGTTCTAGAATAAAGTAACATCGAAGGCATGTACAAATTTATGAGCTAGTGTTTGCTTCTTGGGTCAGGCGGGCTTGATCTAATAATCTCATATAATTACTTGCTACATAGTTGGATACAAGAAGGAAGGTGAATTACCCGTTTCAATTAGGATCAAACTTTGCTATCTACTACATTATGACTTAATTACGTATAACTAACTATGACCATAAATTAAATTGGAATGTGCATGATACAATTATTAGTCCAAGAGTGTCTACACTCGGCTAGGGCACATGTACCGTACTTGACAGAATAAGTGCCGGGCTCGAATAAGCATTGGATTGTCACTCCAAAACATTTAGGAGGGCGCCGAGGCGCTTATTCGAACAAATGCGGTACTGCCGCTGTGTAATTGGTTCTGGTTCTGGTCTTCTGGTAGACATCAACTTTTGCTTTTCCTGTAATAAGCAAAAGGAAATAGCTTTTTGCGTTGATAATGTTATTATATACATACTATGTAAATGTATAGGCCAAGTGTTTGAAGGGAAATCGAAATCAGAACTGTAGATACTGTCAAGTTGTAGCAGAAGTTTAGTTGTAGTCAGTGCTTGTATATTTTTATTATTATGTAGGGAGGGAGGGAAGAACCTAACCTACCCACCCACCTATGTCAATGTATATAATACGGGGTTTGAAAAGTAGTTTAAATAAAGCACAATATTAAGCTATGTGCTACGCTGATCATGTGTTGTATACTATTCTACGTTGTGAATATGTACAAAAGGCTTTCTTGCGCTTACTCTGTTTACTGTTTATTACATTGAAGTTGAAGTCATTGGATTTTTTATGTATGGGATATTAGAATACAGGGCAAAATATTATATTTCATAATATTACCCGTACCCGTAGTGTAGTCGTAGTGTTTTGGGTCCTGTGCATACGATTCATTGGATTTTCACAGATTTTCTTTCCTCCCTTGGACTTTTACTAGTTAGACTTATTCCCTGGCCCTGGGCTTGAACGGAGAGATACATAATATGTAAGTATATACCCATGTACCCAGGTAGATTATCTGGATGTGCATAATCCAGTATCCAGCGAAAGTATTATTGACTTTCTGGGAAGAAAACATCAAAAATATTGTTTTCATTTGGAAAAATGTGAGGGCAGGCAAGTTTTCTGAGCAGTAGTCATCGCTCGGTATGTACTTGCTTGCCCCTTCCTGCTACTCTGTACATAATTTGCATGTACCTACATCATCGCATCTTTACTCTTCCGCTCAAGTTTAACTCTATAGCTGTCAAGACTCAAAACAAGTTTTTTTTATTGCTTCTTGTTATTGTATGTGGATGTGCAAGTGCGTCACTTTTCACTTTGTTTTCTTTAGGAACTATAGTGGCTTACAGGGAGAGGCAAGGAGGACGGAGAGGGGAATTTACTCTACAATTTTGTGCATGATGGTCGCAGAAACATTTCAAACATTTTTAGTCTCTGCTACTTCTGGTTCTGGTGTTCTGGTCCTGGTAGTTTTTCGGAGATTGTTTCACGTTTCGTTGGGTGGTCTCGGTCTTCATGTTAATATTAACGCGGCTGTGAGCTATGAACTTGACGTTAGTAATTATGTGCATTGGGCGAAAAAGAGGATTTTTATACCAAAATCAAAAGAATCTTAATAGTGATACCTACTTATAGTGACTATTTTATATTTTAGCGGGTCGCATTATATATCTGTATGCCATTATTTTTCATTGCCGTTAATATATTTCGCTATTATATTGGGTAATCACCTATTATGCAGGAGTTTAACTGGTCGTGATTGTGATTTCGCCATGTAAATAATACATATATGACTATACACGCCTACACATGTTTTTGTTCGCACCGTGACGCAGACATGTAGCAGGTCAGGATCATGTTCATGATTAGGTAGGTAGTTTTAGTCTTAGTATACTATAGTAGCAGAATGAATTGAAAACACACGCTGAAACGAAGAAACGATCCGCAGTCAGTTCTCGTTTGTTCGTCTTCGTTGATGTGGGCTTGGAATGGTTAAGTAATTTGTCCCTGTCACATCTAACACGGACCCTGTGACATGCCTCGTCTGTTATAGGTAGATCAAGCGCTTTCGATTGGTTTGGTTGCCCTTATTCATTTTTAATCAGAGCGGCGGCTATGTACGTGTTGAAAGATTGACACTATATAATAACATTATGAACGCCATACATATACATAGTATAATCAATTTTGCCTGTATCCGTGTAGACCCTTCTTCTATAATATACGCGGGACGCGGGAGTCGAAGCTCCGGTCCGGGTGTTTTGTATTTTTGTATTGTCATTCTTTGTGGGTGTATAACTGTATTATATTATACATATGCGTGTTATGACGGAGGCTTTTTTTATTGAATACACACTGCCATGCTGCATTCTTTTTAACCTTCAAGACGTTTAGCAGTGAAGAAAGTAAGCAAGATGGTTGTTTTATTCTTTAGGCTGTATGCCTATGGCATAGCCCTCACGCGGCCGATTTTGATGGATGATATTATATGGGAGAAGAAAGCCGTTGTTTCATAGTCCGGTAAACTTGCAATAATTAATTAGCTCTGGGAACGGCAAGGGGTACAAATTGAGGGTTGAAGGTCAGTATGTTCCATTATTGTAGGTAAGTGCTGGGGGGAGTGCAAATCCCCCTAAAGCTAAGGATCTGGGGTAACCCAGTAATGCTGAGGGGTCTGGGGGCTACATATTAGAGGAAAGTTAAATTTTTTATATTGTGTGTTATAAAATCGTGCCTACTTTGAGGCACACACAGGGATTTTATAATTTTATTTTCCAATGCCAGGTACTACATAGGATAAATACACATATTATATTTGGGCTACAAGTCATTTGGGAATTTCCAAATAGCAGTCTTACAGGACTAACAGCCACCAAACTGTGTTCAATAATGTAATATAATTGTTATTTACCTGTCGCCGGCATCGGCATCGGTATAATAGGAGCAGTATCAGCATTGCAGTACATGGCCGGACTGAAATTGACGTGACCTAAGATTTCCATACACTGAATCTATACACGAGACATAAAATACTGAGCGACTGGAACTAAAGATTTTGCATACGTAATTATTCGTAATCGTAAAGCTTACATATACAGATTTGTACTTACATGTTATAGTACTATTTGAGCTTTTGCAAGAAGTGAAGGATGTTGTGGGACTATATCATTGTGTTTTGTATGTATATGCATATTAAATAGGCTATATAGATTGACTATAAGGTGTACTCGTACTTTCTGCATTCTGTCCGTTTGTAATGTTTCTTGTGACATAGCTAAAAATATAAAAGTAATGCATTTGGGAATTTTCTCCTCCGTCAACTATATGTTTCACATATAGTCTACTCTTTTTTTGACGTATTGATTTAGATTTTAGTTTATCATGTGTACGCACACGCTTATATTCACGTATGCACATAGTCTACAGATAGGGAGATAGGTACAGGTACGGCGGGCAGGTATAGGCGTGGGTTACATGCCTCCAATAAACCATTTTTGTATAGTCCATAATATATTCCCTGTACGTGTAACTAAACTTACACTTCCACCGTCCTTCGCATGCAACCCTTATACACACAAACACTCATATTAATAATTCACGGGAATTTCACTTGCCTGGCCCAGAGCAGTGTGGATGGTAAATTGCTCACTTATAGTCTCCAGTTGTTGTTTCTTAGGACGGTCTCTCAGTTTTCTCAGAGTCGTCAGAGAGAGATGATCCGTCTTTTGTGTAATAGAGATATTACTCCAAAAAGAAATCCAAGTCTTAAAGGTTAATATATAGGTAGTTGTTCCCGGAACTTAGAATCATAATAAAAAAATATCCTTTCACTCTACTTTTATTCTTTTTATTTTCCTCTGATATTTCTTCACATCCCGTATCCGTATCTATATCGTATTGTGACTTTGTGACCTATACCAATACCAATCTGTCTATATAATGAACCAAAATCAAGCTACCTTGGTAATAAATGTGTCATAAAAGTAAAAGTTCATTAGGGAAAATACAAAGGTGATTTTTCAATCTCAAGAATACAGTAAACATTCTAACACTGTTACGAACAAAAATATAATTCAAAAAATCAAAAAATAATTTTGAAATAATTACTTAAAAGTCTTTTGTCTTACCATTCGAATTCATTCGTTGCCGTTTTTGTGCTAAAACTATTTTAAAAAAGACAGCAAGTTTATATTAATGCTTCACCAGTAGCCAGTACCACCAGTCAGTATACTATTGAATAAATATACAATGGCCAACGCTAACGATATGATTAGTTTTGCCTCTCGCCTTTCCACAGCCATCATTACACTGAACTTACGGTACGCTCTGTCGATCTCGGTATAGTTTTTTCTTTTTTAATTTAAAGCTTACAAAAATATTATTTTTAATTCAGCATAATATTATTCCTTGAAATAATTTAAATCATATCTTTCCATGGTTTGGTGGGAGTAATTGAGTAATTTTTCATTGTCTTGTTATTGCTATTGACATAATATAGATTTTGTCAGTAAGTTGATTGCACATTAATTATACATTAGAATTTTTGTTTAATTTCAATACATTGCGTGTACTGCACACTGCGTGTGCGTTACGTAGTGCGTTGTTCAAGTCACTCCAACTAACTTTAAGTATAACTAGTATCCTGTGTTTACTATATAGGATTTAGTTAAGAGTCATGTCATATAGCAAGCACGGAAATACTTAACTTATCACATAATATAACTGCTTATATAATTATTATATACATTTGCAAGTCAATAGCTCAGCGCCAGTAGCCAGTGCACTAGCGTCAACACGGCAATTTGTAACAGTAACAGCTTCGGCTTCAGCCAAGCTAGGACCAGTACAAATACAACGTATAATTATTTGGTATAAAGAAGGCGAGGAAGAGGAAGTTTAAATTACAGAGATAATCTGTCAAGTCCGTCTCTCGCAGTGTTTTATTGAATGTGTTTTGTTTGCTCGGGACGGGTTTGGAGCTTGTAATCGAAATCGGATGGATAGGGCGTGTAGTAGGGAAGAATGATAAGGAATCAAAATCGAAATGAAAGCCATTTCGATTTCATTGTAGTGCAGTGTACGCGAATAAATTAAATAGGGGAGATGTACAGTCAACAGTAGACGGTAGACTGGAGTGGTTTAATACTAAAAAATCATTTTCTTTCACAGTTTCAGTCTTGATGTCCGAAACTTTGAGTGAAAATCACCACCACTAATAGTGCTGCATTATTAAATTTCTTGTATCTACTATGCCTACTAGATTATGTCGTGTATTCCAAGCCTATATAACTGTAATATATGAATTTTAAGTGTCAGGAGTTGGCAGTCGAGCGCTACTACTTACCTCACATGTCACCTTCAATTCAATCGTCAAGTATGACGCGTATGGTATTATACTATACTATATAGTTATGATAATGGTAATGTTTATGTCGTAATAATCACTCAATATCAGTAATTATATAGCTTGGTGATGGGATGGCTAGATAGGCGGGGTATTTAGGAGAGACATGGACAGGCGTTACTTACTTAATTATTGATGAGCTAGACAGAGTACAGTGTCTATAGGTCTCATGTGGTTGTTAAAGTCATAGTCTGAAACTGAAAAGACGTGTTTGCGCTTCCTGTGCTGGAGCTGGAGTATTGGTATTGGTGTCAGTGGCAGTGGCATTAAATGTCATTTGTCTTCGTCGTCCATGTGCCTACTTACCTTCCGCCTTTATTATGGAGTAGTTAATGACACTAACTAATGTCTTACAACTCTTATAAGAGCATCCAGAAGGATCATGCAGGCAGGTTCTATAGACATGTCAGTTAGGGCTTTCCCTCCTACAGTTCTATTAGAGCGAAATTGTAATTACTGACATATCATACTGAGCTTCCGTTGCTTTATGCCTTATTTTAATATCCATGCGGATTTCCGGGATTTAGGAAGGAGGGGGGGGGGGGCAATGAGGAGCATCGTGAAAATAATTTAATGGTGTATTTTTTAAGGCTTTATAATTTTAAGCTCCAGCACAGCCTTTATTTTAAGCTATTTTTTGACCGTTCTTGTTGTCTTTCTCTTGTAAGATTTTTTAATTTCGAATCTCAACTACTAGTACAGCACTAGTAGTAGTATATATACTGAATTTTTTAAGTATGTTCCAGGAGGCGGGGGCTTATTAACGATATTTTTATGACATAATAATATGTTAACCATTTTCATTTAGTTTGTGCTTGACGCATACCTTGTACCTTCCTACCACATACAAGTTTTAGCATTTGAACCTAAGTACGGTAGGTAGTCGATTAGCTGTGTATGCCCACGTTTCATGAGCCACTTCATATTGTACGGACGGATAGTGATAAAATATTCATATTTACATTTGTGTTGTGGTACTTACCTTGCCTATGCTCAACTAACGATCAGCTTGGTGATATAATGTTATTTTAACACATTGCGTTCTTCAATTTCTTAAATTTAAATAATGATTAGACAAAAGTTACCTTGTCTATATTTAAAATATTTGCAATCAGGTTATAATAATTTTAATTTGGATTTAAGGTTATCTAGAAGACTTTTTAGCGCGATAAAAATCAAACCCTAAATGATTTTTAATTTAATTGACAATATAATATTACGTAGTGTTAAATGATTTTGCTATGCAGATTCTGAGAAAATTTTTGGGTTGTTGTCATTGAATTGACAAATTGAAAGGCTGCTTTTTTTATTGAACTTTGCCCTTGTTACTATCAATAAGTAAACTGTGAGCATTGGATTTTGGATTCATTTCAATTACAAAATCAGTTTTGGGAGGAGCATAATGCGCATAGTATTGTAGCACCTCATTCTTTAGTGCCACATCAATTTCAATCAATTTTAAGTGTTTAACCCTGCAGACCAGGGACAAGTGGACAAGTTGCGGACACTTTCAGATAATATCCGCGCGCAGTACGTTTGTAATCATCATGTACCTACATCATATTATCGGAGTTTTTCATAGTCTTGCTCGCTTAGTAGTTATATAATGAGAGCGATTGGATCCACTCGACCCCACTAAAACTGTCAACTGCCTGTGAAAAAAAATTTAGTCATAATAATAATTACTCCATCCCTATTTCTCGGTCCGGAAGAATCTGTATTTATATTGATGTCTTAACTACATAGTTGTACATGCTTTACATTTATACTATGGCTGTGTGTGGCATCTCAATTTTTAATGAAAATGAAAGCCAACCCCAATCCATATCCATTATTTTCTGACAGTATCGAAAATCAATGGGAAATTGAAAGTCAAGAGGGAGTGTATTATATATAGCTGTAAGTATTGTAAGTTGTATATTTCTTATCACTGCTCATTTTTGTAATATCAGGATGATGGTGCAATCTTGTTGTTAGGTAGTATACTGTCATATATTAATGAACTTTTATAGACTAAAGACTAACTTTTAGATGCTGTGAATAATGTGTAAATTTTTAAATGACATTGAGATTCAAAGCAAGTAATATAGCATTTGTAGGAAGTGATACGATAATAATGTGTATCATTTTTGAAGTTTGTTTTTCACACATGGAGCAAAACAAATGCCTGAGGTACCGATGCGATGTAATTACTTGAGCTGTGTGGGTGTTAAATATTGACAAAGAAGCTCATCGTCCTCGGGTTTATCCTTGTCACTCTTTTACTGTTTGACTGCTAATATTTTTGTAGTTGAACCTCTTGAAATGTTGACAATTTTGTATTAATTCGGGAGGATTTTTTTTACATTCTATTTTCATAAATTCGAAACAAAATTGTAAGATTTTATGTATGGGAATTGTGAGGCGTTTACATGGAGTAAACAAACATACGGCTCAAAATATTTGAATTCTTCGCACTGCGTATTAATTAGTACTGCATTAATATAGTTATTAAGGCGAATTTAAGGGTGTAATGATGACAGCGCCAGTGTCAATGACCTATCGATGTGGCTGAAAAAATCAGCATCATTTGGATCTTAATTTTTTAGATTTCGAAGCTTTCATAAATAAAATGTCAATATTTGTTGACACAGTAAAGTCTCTAGCTATATATAATTAAAAGAGAGTAATAATGAAATGAAAATTCTACAGATTTTGAGAGTGAATGGAAAAGTTTCTTGATTGTGTGAGTCAAGTTTCCTTTTTCTGGGCTTACACATAATATTATAGTGTTTGTATATGTAATTATATGATACTATAAGTGTAGATTTTAGGACACTTGCACTGCACCACTTATTAATTATGTGTAAGGATTATGTAATATTACGAGAGTTTGAACTTGGCTTGTGTATTATTTTATTTTTGTGTGTGGATACAAGATACAATTATAGCATTAGCAAAGCATGGGAGGCATGGAATATTAAAGACATCTCTCGAGATGATTCAGTATTTGTTTGACTATTTATGTGACTGATTGTAGTGTGGGGTATATCTTACACTTTTTGATTTTACGCTACATTAGAAGTTAGAACAAATGATGGATAGATACTTGTAGAGAACAACAGAGATTACGAATTACGAATTGCCCGTGTAAACGATAATGAATATGAACCCATATAGGTAGGTACGTACCTAGTGCATGTATTTAAGTACCTATATGGACAAGTTGAGTTTGTTCTTTGAGTTTGACATTTGTGAGTGTTTAGTGCATATATATGTAGGTGCATAAGTGAGGGACACGGGCATGCGATAATATTTTTGTCCTAATAATAATAACATATACTTAAAATTTTATTGATAAGATTACGATTACGTTCATCTGTCTATCTGTCTCTTGACATGCCTGTACCTCTTTTGTTCTGTCTCTCCCCTTACTTGCTTGAATACTTGCTCTGACTCTCATGTCCTCATGTTGAATAGATTTAAGTTCATTTTAATTTGAGACAACGAAAAGTCAGTATATGTTCTACAATAATTAATGAAGTTTCTTTCTTTCTTTTTTTGTCTTTTGTTTTTGAAAATACGGAATTACAATACTAAATTGTGTATTTTTCTTTGTGTCCGATGAACATAATATAGGGAGCCAAAAGTTGTAAAAAATAGAATGGCTGAAGCACGACAGGCTGTGAGTGACCTTCGAGTGCCACCTAATTTAGAGGAAGGGAGAGATTCGTGGAAGGATTTTTACATGGGACTTAGAAAATCTGTGACACGCCGATACTACCGAACCAGGTACTATAATACTTACTATAATTATATAAATATTTAATTTACAATCACTGTCATTTTGCTGTATTTTTCGTTGAGGGGCTTTATTTGGATTTTATTACCACTGCGGTTTTTTATTGTAATTTTTTAAAGCACTTTGTATAATTAATTAATAAACACCTAATTCATTTAAGTCGATCAGGCATCAGTCCATACAAAATTTGGGTATTATTTAAAGATGAGTATTGTTAACCAGATAAATAAATATAATTGATCCCTGATTATTGATTGGATTAGAGGTAGCATATTATTGTGAGGAATTAGCGCTCCAATTCCAATTCTAATGTAGAAGTTGACTGTGACTGTGACCAATTTTATTTTTGGCTTGTTTTCAGAAATTCATTTCGAAACGGAACTTGGCCGACCTCAACAAATAATCTAATTGCCGTTTTTATTGTCACTCTGAGCCTGATGTTGGGTGAGCCCGAAGCCACTCGATCTTTCAATCAATTCCTTTGGAGAACAGCGGACTTCATTTTTGATCCTGAAGGTTTGTTCATAGCAGCTCCAATTTTATTCGTGTTTTCTTATTTTTCAGCTCCATTTTCCTTTATACATTTGCGGTGTACTTTCTTTTTATTTTGGATAATAATTATGATATGCTATGTAATTTCTTTTCATTCATTGCATATTCATAGGATTAAAACAGAAGGTAAATAAAGTAGGTAGGTAAGCGTACGGCGTACTGTAGACGTTGGCTGGTCCTATTTTTCATTTTTCTGATTCAATCTCCTAAAATATGTTCAAAACTGAACCGCACTAACAAGCGCAATAAAACTTTTATTTTTTATCGATTTTGCATTTAAAAGAGTGTATTTAGAAGAACTGTGACGGCAAACGGATAGGCGTTTTATGCATAATTAGTAATAGGTGAGTAGGTATGTGCATTTGAATACAATTCCGCATTGTGTACGTACTCATAATAACGCACACTTACAGCCCAGGCACTTAATACGCACCGTGTGCAGGCGCACATCCAGTGGGGTGGGCAACAGGGCAGTTGCCCACCCCACAATGATGTTTTTGACATAGACTAACACAGGGGCATTTAACCCATACGATGACACAAGAATCAAAATGATCCATATCCATTAACACAAAATCACTGTCTACAAAAAAAATATCAAGTTCCTAAAAGCATGTAAATGAAACTCGTAATTAATATTTTACGCATCTATATCATTTAATTTTTTTTTGACATGGTTCATTTTAATTCTAGTTTAAATTGGATATGGACCATTTTGATTCTTCACTGACAATATATATGGCCCACCCCGGAAAATATTTTTAGATCCGCGACTGTGTGTCTACTTATTACAACTATATTTATGTACCTAAGTAGCTAGGTAGTTATGTTATACAACCGCTGTTATGTCAACCTAATACTCTGCACCTGGTGTGCGTATTCTATATCTAACCCATGAGAATGCAAAAAAGGCAAAGTCTTCCCTTCTACTTCTGCTAATAAATACTGCTTTTGAAAATTTTTATCAAACATTCATTTCCAGTGCTTTCCAATTCCAATTCGATTAGTCTGAACAACAAGGAACATCCTATAACTAAATTGAGTTACCTAACTTATACCTAACCTACAGCAATGACAATACAATATCCAACAATTTATTCATAAGCTAACTTAGGTAAATAAGTACGTTATTTAGCCATAGGTAGGTAGTGTGGTGGGTGGGCTACGCTCATCACACGGTGATTGCGTGAGGCATGTTGGCTTTAGCGTAAAATTCTTACCTGCTCCCACCATCTTCCTAATGCAAACTAAAATGTAGTGTACATATAATACAGAAAGGTGTGGTGAAAGTGTAGTAGGTAGGAGTAGGAGAATGATTTTCAATTTCCATATCCGTGGTGGTGGGCTTAATTGTGTATATATGTACAATGGAAATGCGTATATGCACCTGCATATTCTGAATTAGAACTGATAGTACTCAACTTTAATGCATAATATTATATTTCGTACGAAAATGCTAACGACAAACGGTGAGACGATGCTCATCCTCATCCATATTCATTTTTGTTCATTAGTATTTCTTTTTCGTTACATGTATAGAGCTGTATTGTAATATTGTTATTCTTTCTGGGGAGAAAACGTATGCTCAAAGAAAATATGTCATCATTAGAAGCAATCAACGTGGCATTTATATTTCATGTACTTTAATTACCCAGGTAAGTGCATTACCCTTCTCTTGTCAAGGGAAATTCAATACAAAGAAGGAGGAGCAATTGGCATTTAAGTATAAGCCTAGAGTTTATGCAACCACTCTTTCCAGTCATTTCATATAGGTATATAAATGTATAGCACTAAGCATACCATTACTATTATAGTCAGCTTAAAGTACCAGTACCAGTAACTCTTATAGTTCCTGATTTAGATTTGAATCTCATTACCCAATTACCCAAACGTATTGCTAAAGGAATGGAAAGTTACGCCGAGGAAAGTTACTCCGATTTTTCTGAAAGGCAGTGCAGTACGCTATATAGGTATAATTACAAGACTATGTAATTACATAATTAAGTGATTACTACAAATGCAAATCCTGATTATTGTTTTTACATGAGGTGATAGGTTGCTAAACGTTTACATTTTTATTCGGCACTTCGGCAGTGACATAATTATACTGAAAAAGTCAAAACTTTGTAACTACGTACACAAAAATGTGATGGCATCGACATTTTCTTTATTACATTAATAATTACTACAGCTCTCTCAAGCATTCCTACATCATAAGCCTTGCAAAATTTTAAATGCCTTCTGACCAATAGCTAATTTTTGTTACTTTTAGTAGTGACAACGAAACAAAGTTCATCGATTACATAGCTATACCTTTTCATAGTTTAGAAGATACTGCAACTTCAGTATCGATAAATACATATAGGTAGTTGATTTGCTCAGTGGTGTGGTGAATGCCAACATCTGTTTAATATGGTTTCTTATTATTTTACATGATAATATAGTAATGACCTACTCCACTACTGTGACCAATATAATAATCTGTATTCGGTAATATATGGTTGGTCGTGGTCGTGAATATCAATAATAATAATAATAATTGCGTGCTACACACGCCTTAATTGCACACAGCTGAGCTTTGAGATTATTTTTGTAATGATTTGTAAGCTTTTATTAGAACTGCCGCGGATCTAGAGGGGGCTTGGGGCTGCAATCAATGAAAAGAAAATGATAGCGCACCGTAATCTCCAACGCCACATACGTTTTATTTTATCATATAGCGTTACTGCGCCATACGAGCACCAGAACCAGAGCACTATAGTACAGTTCGAATTCGAAAATTAGATTTTTCAATAGCGATTTTCTACAGAGTGAAAGTAGGCTGCAGGGTTCTAAAGAAAGGTCCTTGTCTTTGAGGTTGCTGTGGAATTACATCTATTTTAAATCACTGGCAATGGTACTGGCACACTAGCCACCGGATGGATGTGGTGTGGTTTGTGTGTGATAGTTGTAATTTGAAACAGTTTTCAGCCTTTATGTGGATGCAATAAGGCAAACTGGTTTTACATATAATAATAGCTGGGCGAGCATATGCAGTATAGTATAGTATTTACATATGAAGAGTTGTTTAGCAAAGCGGGATAATTCGGGAGAAAACAAACTTTTTATTAACCAAAGCAGTTTTTAAAAATGCCCAAAATTTAGTTGTTTTTTTGGCAAAACGGGATAGTACCATTAATTATTGTTATTGGTTTTTGATTGCTCTCGTAGTTTGCTGAGGAAAATTCAAGTGCGCAAATATTTTTATGAAAGAGAAAGTTTGAAAGTAAAACTAAACGTACGGTTTCACTCAATGCGATTAAAATGTTATCTTACGGACATTTTTATCTGGTTTAAAATACTTCATGTTAAGTTATTGATTTTTTGGCAAAACGTGATAAGCCACAAAATTTTAATTTTTATGTATTTTCTAACAAAAAACAAATTTCTCTCTAGATATAAACCACTCCTAGTGATAGTGCTTCGTCAGTTACTGGATGCGAGGAAAAATATTGAATTTAAAAAAAAGGCATTCGTTCACATTTTATTTGAAATTCATTGTTCCTGTAAAATTTGCTTTGATGAACTTGACCCGTTTTGCCAAACAACTCTTCATATAGTTCAGTATATTGTCTAACTTAAATTGTGTGCACAAAGTACAAAGAGAAGAAAGTGACGGCTAGAAACGGGGAGAAAAGCCAAGCTCACTGAGCACAGTAGGCGTCTATTTTTGATCTTGTTAGGTTAGGATTTACGATTTTGTAATTAATTTTTTTGGTCGAGTTCGGTCTCGTTTCTCGGTATATTTGAAAATAATATATATATGCAATATAAATGGAAACGTTGATGTGTATTAACGTTCAAAAATATCAAAGTTACATATTATTCGTCGCATTTAATTTGTTTTTTATTTATTCTGCTATGCATTTACAGGAGCTCCCAGATGGCTTCGTGCTACGATTGTTGCGTGGGCTGTTGGCATTGCTTCTTTCTCAATCCTCATGAAAGTTCGACAGTACATTCTCCGGATTCTCTTGAGCTATCGTGGCTGGTTATGTACGTTACATTTTTTTTTCTTCATCCTTAATTTCTAATTTCATTCAAAATTTCAGTATGAAGACACGTACAATTTTCTAAATATTTGATTTTCCTGTATTTGTGTGTGAGACCTTTCCACCTTTTTGGAAAATATATAACTGTGAAGTCGTATAGGGACAGGCGCAACAGGAACATCAATTGCAACTCTGTAGGGCTACAACCATGTAATAGAGCAGGAAGCAAACCAATACTAAATACTAATAAACGTCACACTCAGGGTTACGGATGTTTCCCGTGTTTATATTAAGTATTCATTTTTTTTTGTCTATTTTTTCCGACTGCCTTTCAGTATGCTTTAATTTTTATGTTTCTTAGCACTTTTCGTACTTTAAAAAATCTATGAAAACAAATATGGCAGAGTTTTCCTTATAAACTGCTAGCATCACAATAACAGTAAATCCATTCTATTCAAGTTTAAATTCATTTTGCAGAGATAATCGTTTATTTTTATTTAACAGGGTCCCACCGATACAGATGGTAAATGTTACGCTATATAGCTATAATAATTACTCCGATTACGCAGGGGGCACTCAAGCCTAATTTTTACGTTTTTAGGAAAATTTGTGAAAGGAAAGTTAGTAATTAATTAGGTACAACTGCAACACAGTAATTTTTTTAACGAACGTGGCAGAGATTACAGGAGGCTTAATTTAATATTCAAATTGTCATAAAATAATTAATAAT
>JAQFZE010002062.1:0-15629 GCA_034695245.1 Dicyrtomina saundersi | reverse complement strand
GAGCTCTACGGTACATAAACTAAGCATTTCTACATAATTTAGTAGAAAGAGTCTAACAGTGAAAACTACAAAGGGAATGGACGTTTCTAAAGTGCTCTGTACATTAATTACACAAGTTCACATTTTACGTGCATTACGTGATCCTGGAAGAAGCAATCGTCTTGATATGGTCAAAGAGAAAGAAAGTTCCTGGGCCTATCTACCTTACTTTTACACAGTGACGTTTCTGAGAAATAAAGTGTTAAATCATAGCATACATAGACCCGTACTCTTTGTGATTCGACTTACTAGTTAGACTGGAGACGAGAAAAAAATAATAAAGAAGCATCTCAAAGGGAAAATAACAAAAAAAAACAGGGATTTATTAAAGTGGCGAGCAGCAGCAATTACAAAAAGAAACATGGTAAAATACATAAATACCCAGGTGAGAAATTAGTGTCAATTTAAACATAGTATGATGCTCGGGTGGAGTAGCGTAGACACAAAAATACTTATGTATCACGAATGAATTTGTCTACAAGCTCAGCCAACTAGCCTGCACTACATATATACAGCAACAACTAATGAATGTGTATAATTAGTCCCGGCCATAAATGCTGGGAACCTCCTGTGGCTTCCGATGAGAGTGAAGAAAATTCTTAGAAAAGAGAAACTTTCTAACTTTAATATCTAAATAACACTCATAACTTTGGAGAGGGACGAAGATAAAAACTATATATATATATTTTACTATTCTAGAAATATCGTGTACCAAGGACAGTGCTCACTAATGACGTGTATGTAGTAGTTTGTGGGCTTAAAGTGAAAGTTTTAGACTTTTATTATTAGATGGCAGGAACTAAGAATTCACATTTGACAGGAGCCCCTAGGACTTGAGTTTAGTTTTCATTAGTTTTTCTAAATATATAATAGTAGGTATATAGTGGGAACGTACGTAGATTTACGAAAAAAACGTACCTGCAACTATAGGTTCGGACTGTGGTAGTCGATGTAGAATGTGCTCTATTAGTCCGACATCGGTGCACGCCTGAAGATTCCTCACACTTTTTCGCAAAATCGCAATGAACACACTCCATATTTCCGCCTGTAAATAACAAAAACATTGCACGGTGTTATTCTTATATTTAATAATATTTTATTTATATTGATTGAGTACTCCGTATTAATCCGTATGTATGCGCATTTCCGATATATGTAGGTGAAACTGTGAACAGGTAAGAGAAGTAAACCCTTGTGCGACAGCTAATTCAATTAGTTGAAATAGTACCAACATATATATGTACACACTAACGCTGTGTAACTTACAAATCTATGATGTAGAACAGCCATCAAAGTTGTAATTCACGAAACAATACCCGACATACTGTAGAAGACTATGCATATATGTATAATCTGGTGCCTACCTACTCCAAAAAACACCGCACTTCAAACAAGCAAGATTAGATTTTAATCGGGCTTTTAGACTCTAAGCTTCCGGGCAGAAAACAACGCACATAGGACGAGGACGAAAGTTGGTGGGATCCAGGACTTTCAGAAACCGCAATAAAGAATAAAATGAGGAATAATTGTAGTGGAGCAAACCGTGTGTAGTAAAAGCTGATCTGATCGTGAAACAAGAGTATTTTAATTTCAACAGTCACAACTTTCAATTCAATGAGACTTAACTTTATGCTGTATTTATGAGTTTATAATATGAACAATCCCTCTTACTCATCGTTAGCATAGCCATTCAAAATTCCCATTTTCAAAAAATAAAATAAAGCTCTATAGTCAACAACTTCGAGCATGTCTTATATTGCTAAATGAAGCTAATCTCTCCTCAGAGCTTCAATCCGGAATCCGGGTCCTGACCGCAGTCGAAGCAATTAAATTGTACTTGATGGTCGAGGAAGATGATAATGAGGAATGATGTGTCATATTGCTATTGCCGTTGACTGCATCTCTATCTGGTATAGTGTTTTAGCTTTAGCAGATGGATAGGTGTGTAGAAGCTTATATGAGCAAATAGCATTGATGGGAATACTACCTGAATGGAGGGATTAAGTTCATCCCGTTTTGTAAGAAATGAATTTCTGTTTTTAATTTTAACTAATTCTGACGCTGTATTGTATGCTCGACGAACTACAGAAATGGTTGTAAACGATAAAGCTAGAGGTATGTTAGAAGTTCCATGTAATAAACAAAGAGTAAATCAACATAATAAAGTCAGATGAAGCTCAGTAGTCAGAGTGTCTTTGCTTTATATCTCTATTCTTCAGCTCTGCAGTATAGTGAGGCGATCCTTATTATAACCTTCTGAACTAATTAATCCAAGCGACTGCCCTTTACTTTGAATGGTTTACATTGGTTGCGGTTTACGTCCCCTTCATTGGAGCGACCCGAGGCTACAGAAAATAAACCTCGAGAGTCTCTGGCTCTTGAGCCACCCGGCTCCTTGGTATTTGCTCGATGTCATGTTGAAAAGGTTATCATTCAGAATATTACGTACAATTTCACGTTTTAATGAAGTGAATGTTAGCACACAATGGAAACTACCTATGCGTGGACTACATACTATACTATACTGGCTACTACTATAACTGTAATAAGGCACGGCGGGGATTGAGTGGTACCATTTCAGGAGTAGTACCTACCTAAATCTAACTCACGAGCTCCCCGGGTAAAAGTCGTTAGTCTCCAACATCCCATATATATATGTAGGTACTTATAGTACTTACGTTCCTCATGAACACGCCTCTACGGTTACAAACTGTAAATCATGAGCATGCTACAAATCGACAGCGGCTTTTACTTTTTTTTTTGTATTCACCATGTGATCTTGCACTTGTCAAACGCCCACAAGTCCATCCATATACACACACCAAATCACATGCATGTATCTTTTTGAGTCTATTTTAAAAGCCGGTCAGTACAAACACAGTTTTGCTTTCCGACCCATGAATAAATATGATTAAGTGCGAGTGCGAGTAACTAAGAAAAAGGCACTTTTAGAGTTGGAAATAGAAAATGCACCCAAGAGCCGCCCAGCCATCAATACTGACTATAAAACAACAGAGCGCTCGAGCAGTGTATATAGATTCCGTGCTGAAATGAATAAGAAAGTTTCAGACAGATACTACACAGACGTCATGGTGGACAAAACGTGAGTTCGTGGCGTACACGTTCTTGACTCGGTCAAAGACGTTCATCATTACCTAGGTTACATATAGGTAACATTATGTGCCTGCCTACTCCACAACTCCACACAGTTGTTCACGGGACCTGTGAGCAGTTTCTAGCGTGAGCTGCCCGCCCGCAACGATCTCTCATCTGATCGGAGAGAGTTGAGATGAACTGCGTGGATGTGGATCAAGAATCATCCCTACAGCGCGAAAACCTTCAGAATAAAATCAACATTACTGATAGATGGTAGATCTGTGTGAAAGCACTGAATGTCTTGCGTGATGTGCTCAAGTCTCCTTTCAGACCGAATTATGAAACTCAATAGCACACAGACTACTTCCGGGTAGATTCTATCCGAGTACCTCCTACATGTAATCTGACTATAAGTATTACTGTCCTCTCTCAATCTCACATTCCTATCCCGATACTTATAAGCTTATCCAACAATATTTCCTGGAGAGAATTCTTCGTTATATTTTTGTATTTAGGCGCCCGCTTCACTCAATTTATTTTTGTAGAACTTGAAAATATCGTAATATTGTGTCTGTGCCAATCTATACGGGACTCCCTTTCCCTTCTGTCTTCTGCAATAATAAAATTCATAAATAATAAATTATGGATGGAGCGAAGGGCACCACCGGTACCGGTACCGGTAACGTAGTGTAGAGCGGGGAAGCTTCCTTTCTATATTTTTTCATCTTCTTTTTCTCGAGTGCTCATTGGCCGTCCTCAGGGAGAAGCTATAATAATTGAGTGGCCATTCATAATGAAAATTTGTTGTCGAAATTAATTTTAAATTTCCGCCTACGCACTTTGTTTACTCTCATTTGATTACGCTACGTTGCTGAATTTTATCACTTGGAGCTAAGCCATCCAAAGGTTAAAAGGTACTTCCGCCGCCCTACATCTATACCTACAACATGTACCTATTTACATTGTTTTTCAAGTCGACTAGAAACAGAAGAGTGCAGCGTCGTCAACACGCTAGACGCTCCCACGCTCCCTCATAGATTCTTCTCAAGTCATCTTTTTTTGTTTCTACCTATTTACATTACAGAAATATTTAACGCGTCATGACATTACACTCTCTTTTAACGAACAACACCTTGAGGCTTGAGTATAGAAACCATATTATAAAAATGGAAAGTCAAGCGCAAAGCGAGCGAGTACATAGCCTATATGAAGAAAGTATTGACACACTCATAAATGCAAGCTCGTCAAAAGTCTGTATTAATTAGTGAGAGAGGGAAGGGATGTGGTATAGGGAGGAGGGAAATTGTGGCCGTTCCAAAAACTTACTTGAAGATGAGGTGGGCAATGATCCAGCATCTCGAGCATATGTTTTATATTTTGAGCATCTTGAATTACGAAATTTAATTCCATGTCGAATTCACCACCAACCAGCTGAAATAACCAAAAACAAAAACGATTAGTGTTTAAAAGAATTGTCACATAAGGAGCTGTCACATCTAATTAATTTCATGAGCTCCTGGAGTGGAAATGAAAATGAACATAATAATAATAATAATAATAATTTTTGCGTAGGACCTGGTAGTTCGTAGGCTAGATAAAATCGATATTATATAACATAATATAAAAGAACCCAACAGACTTGAATTGTCTCAGAGGTATATGCAGCATACATATTACTCGTTACAAAACACAGATATAGATATACAACAATAAGATGTCTTCTTAAATCTTAACAAAAAATTCTTTGTAAGATCACTCAAGCGAATGATACAATTTATTTTATAACAAACGTTGTCATCCAGGTTGAGTGACATCTTTATTTATTTGGAAATGATCGGATAGCATACGACGTAGATGAGTATGGATACCTTTACATAATACTTGAACTCATCTAAAATTAGTCATATGTAATCACTTCCTTCCTACGCATACTTGATGGATTAAAAGGGGGGAAGAGCTGCATACGCGCGTTATATATAATATTTAGCTGGGACTGTCATAGATTTTATGAGAAAAAAAACAGTATTTTGATACAAATGTTAGAAGCTCAACTACATACACTATAATATACGATGCTTGTTCCGCCGTCTGTTTGCTTAGTTTTATTGATTGATTTGCGCTGGTACTTGAAACTTCAATGAGTTCAAGAACCGTCTCTACTAATTGAAAAACAGCTTCAGTCTCCACTATGAGATTAAACGCGACTATACCCTTCCTTGGATTTTAGACCACATCCCATGTAGGTACCTTACTCCACATTTTCATCATTTCTCAATATTTCAATTTCAAGGATGGCTTCTAGTCCTGGTCTTCTGAAGACCAGTTTTTAATGAAACGTATTTATAGTAATATACGCTTGCATAAGTAAGATACATACTTTCTCTTCAACAAAATATCTAGTTGAAGGACTCGTAACTAAGATAAGTGAAGGACTACGGACGGAAGCAGACAAGCACTGACAACGTCTCATACAGAATAAAGTTGATTGATGAAGTCAGTTCATCTTTAAAAAAATCCAAAGTGGATATCTACTATCGTACATGTTCTCTTAGTGCATATGGATATCGGATTGCATGCGAGAGGTGGAGTATAAGGTTTTGACTAAGAGAGAAGTAGTAAGCGGGGCGTAGGTACTATATTCGGAGATATATACAATAATGGTGAAATTTCTATATACCTACTATATTTTAGCCCTAAGGTAATTTATACTAGTTGGATTACAATTAAATTTGCTTCGCTTATCCCGCACAATTTTCGGAAAGGGGATCCAAAAAGCATACATCTTAACGTTAGTGGGAAGATTAAAAATTAAAAGATTGAGCAGTTTGGAAGATGGTAGCCCATCTCTCTCCTTCAACAACTTTAACTGGATATACACTGAATTATTGAGAGGAGAAAACTAGGAAAATAGTCACATAAATATGAACGTATGTCGTCACGTTACTCGAGCGAGTCCTATAATTATATTCGTATTACGTACTGAAAAAGCCTTGAGGAAAACCAAACATTGAATTATTCCCTCCATCGTATCCCCACTGACGGAGAAATTTCCACTCAGATAGCGACTCCGCTTCCACGAGCCCAAACAACCGGACAAAAATGTCGTTTCGATCTTTCCAGATCCCTCCTCATCCTCCACTTGAAATACTTCAACACCAGTCCCATTTACACCCGATTTCCGAAGAGTCGTCTCTTGATTCTCCTTGCTCAAATATGCTCTACAAAGAGACTGACCATAATCACCGGGAACATTAGATCCATTTGAGTTGGAGCAACTCCCACTCGCCACTTTCCTTTCTTCGACACTTTTTGAAGTAGGTTTGGCGGCGCAGACGGGTCCATGATTATTTGTATTAGAGCTTTGTTTTCGAATCTCATTTTCGTGATGGTTAAATTCCATGAGTCCAACAGGAGGAGGAGGAGGGATGGGCATTGTTGTGGGCTTAATTCCAAAGTTTCCTCTGAGATCACTATTTTTAACACTAGCACTTTTTTTAGTGTCATTCTGTAATCCTAAAATGAGAGACTCTGAGATGGAGCAGGAGACGGAATCAAGAGGCGGTGAGTATCCAGCTTGGATTCCATTTCCATTAAGAACACTAAAGTGCACGAGAGGAGAAGGACTTGACGATGTCTTTTCGAACACATTCTCCTCTTTTTCCATTCTACAGGTTTTTTCCCCTCCACTTTCTCCTTCCCATTTACTCGTCCCAAAGAGGATATTACCAATTCCAAGTCCAACTTTTGAGTGTTAAAAGCTTCCTTCGTCGCATACATTAATATTTTTCATTTCACTACTGTTTTTTTTTGTCTCTGGCTCTGGTTTGAATGTCTTGAGTCTCCAAGACTCTCCAAGGACAAAAAAGGATCTGAGTGAGCTCCTCTACACTTTTAACCTATACCTTTAATCTGCACGATTAAATATCATCTGTCGCTCCGTATTCAGAGCACGTAGCATGCTTGAGTTTCATTTTTTAACCCACGGAATGATGAAAGAGTTAAATAACTTTTAATCTTTTATCAACAAAATATTTTGATATATTCTTTGGATTATGCACATTAGAGCCGCCGGCGGACAGAGGAAGCATTCATGACTCTCTACTCCTCCCACAATCAGGAGAAAATTCAGATTTTATTCCTCCATCATCATCAGCCCATAGCTGCTAAGCCGTAAAATTTTATTCTGGTGACAGAGCACAATTTAAATTTTATTTTCATTGCGAGAGCACAAACACACACACTTGAATGCGTCCTGGACAATTAAATCTGTAAAACGCACTATATTAACGGAGCCTCATGCACAAGAGCGTGATATCGGGGGATGTTGGATTTATTGTTTATTTCCCATTTGAAACAGATTCCTGTTCCCACTTCCAATACTTTTCATTTGTAAGTCAATAATCGGCTGCAGGACACAAATTTTTCATTACTGAAACGTCATGATGCTGTGATTCTCAATTACATTATTGTAGGCAGAGTTTCAAAATCATAATATTAAAATTTCGGAAAACCCATATATACTATGGGTACCGACACTCATTTCTTAAGGCAGTATATAAATGACTGATATTATTTTGATGTATGTAGGTACCTATGCTTAAAGTAGGTACCTTCATACGTGAAAATCCTGTCCTGCACTGAAAGGTGCTCAAAGTTTTAATAGGTTTGAATTCGAATTTAAAAAGAGGGATTTTTCCCATATAGGAAACTAAAAATTAATTAAATCATTTCCGAAATGCTGCACAAGTATCGAAAGATACATACATAGCTATACAACACTTATCGTTGTAAACAGCACACAAAAAAATGTAACATTTGGCATGTTACTACGTTGGTACATATATATATGGTACATCTTCACAGATTACTGAATGTTCTTAAATGAATCGGAAGTTATGTTGCCTGTACTGTAAAAAAAAAGTTGATTCATTGATGATTCTTGAGCCTATTATTGTGTGATACTAAAGACTTCAGACTGATTTAATCTTTCGGATGTTATAAGTGATACAATAAGTTAGACACTATATTGTGTTAACTTCCGCTTCTGGCGTCGACATCAACTTTGTCTTCGACGAGGAATTACCCAAGAGACGTCGTTCCACATATCAACAGAAACGGAACTACTGCTGGAGCAGAGAGCAGCAGAGCACAGTGACTCTGACACTGACAACGACAGCACTTAACAAATCTTCTCATCTCAACATCCATAAACATTTACCGAGGTCCCCATATATACTACATTTATAAGTAATAGGACGGCCCAGGGAAAAAGGTGTCTTTTCCGCTTCATTTTTGAACCCCCATTTAATCCTCCTCCACACATGAGTGAACTATTGCTCCTCATACAAGAAATAATGGCTGGTCCGAAAGATACAAAGAGAAATGAACTCACTTGAACACAATATTTACATTACAAACAGATGAGTTGCCAAATTGCACATTATATGAAAATTGTTACATTTAATCTGAGCTTGGAACGACTTCTAGTTTCAATAGCCCCTCTTCCCATTCCTGCACGAGACCATTCATTTATATTGGTTGAGCTAACTACTATAATACTATTATAATAGGAACATAGCAGTAACTACAATGGCACTACATAATTTACGTATGGTCCTCCAATGCCTTTCGAAACAGGTGATTTCCGTATTCGAAATTTTATTAAAGACACAGGAAGAGGGAGAGAGAGAGATTACTTCTTCCTCAACATTGCTCTCCATATCCCAAATCAATATTTATAGTCACAAGTATTATAATGGGGAGAGCTTTAAGGAGAGGATGTATTAAATTTCCTCAGAGCAGAAAAGTTTACCCATTTCATTAAAATGAGTATAAAGATGAAAGATAAGCTAAAATTATTACTTTCCATCTTCCTTCGTATTTCCACGGAGGGAAAATTGTAAGCGGGAGATATAGATATATATACCAATGTAGATTGAGCAGTGAATGTTCCAAACTGTGAAGCAATACAAATGAACTAACAAAAGTAAGGACGGGGGGAAGAAAAAAAAATGAAATACAGGCCAAACTCCAATTTCTATTAAGACTCAGTAGGGTTCCGTAGGACTTGGAAATACAATATTAATTTTCTAGTTCCTAGTTTCCTAGGAAAACATAATGGATGCATAGAAAGATAAGTTAGGCGTAAACTTACTGACAGTATCCTCTCTCTCTCTCTCTCTCCCTGGCTCATACCCCCTTTGAACATGCAAAGGTAGACAGTGATGAGCTCAGAGACGTGTATTTCTAAAGAACAGTTGATACCACTGTGTGAAAATTTAATATAGGTGTCTGAGAAAGCTGACAGAAATGCGGAGAAGGAGAAAATAAGAGTAAATGTGAGGGTAATCGGTGGGAAATTATTATCAAAAACCTCACGTGCTCCCTTATACATACCAAAGCCGAAAAAGTAGAACCAACAAGTAATAAGGCATATATAAGACATTACCATATGTTTCACCATAGTGCAAATTTTAACTAATGAGTAATACACTTCTTTCATATGCAGCCGCTTCACGACAAGAGAAGTTAAAACTAACCCCTCTTTTATAAGTACTGGGACTGGGACCAAATGAGAGATAGAGCGAAAGTCTAGTCACATACCTATATACCTCAACTTGACTATAATTAAAGAAGCCAATCTAACTTTGCTCTCCAAAAATAATTCTTCCTTCCAAAACTTAAACTTTTATTTATAATTCCAGTTCCAACTAACGGAATGAAGCGTGTATTCAGTAAAACATAGAGAGGCAGAGAGAAAGTAAATCCTTAGTCCTCCAAAAATTCATAGTAAAATCCTGTCATACAAATGAAAATGATGCGGGAGAAATAGGCTGGGAGCAGAGTGCGTTTTCTATATTTCCCCCTCCTAAGGAAGATAAATGTCTACAAAGAAACCGAAGAGAGAGAGAGAGAGAGAGAGAGAGAGAGAAGGTATGAGAGCTGGGAAATGTAGCTTTTAGACGACACAAACAGAGAGCAGCTTTGGAGACTCAATTTCCTTTGGAAATCTGTAGCGACAATGTGGGACGGAAGTGAGACGTGAGAGTAATATTCTTCGAGAAACAGAGGGCCAGTATGTCAGGATAACCAGACGATATATTTAGTCCAAAAAAAGAGGAGAGTATCAATACTTAATGCCTTGGGACTGCTATTTCTAGTTTAAAGAAACGAGAAAATGAAATAGAAAATGGAGACACAGGATTTCGCGGTACGCCTCTTCATCTTTACCATTTGAACTGTACACGAGATACACGAGTACGAGAGTACTGGTAGAACAGAGATAGAGACAGAGAGAAAGAGAAAGCCAGGCACAGTGCAGAGGGCGGAGGGACAAGCATTCTCGAGGTATCCAGAAATGAAAGTCATAGATCATAAGTGTACTCGTTTCGTATGCTGTATGCAACTTCAAAGTCCCAAGGCAGAAGAGAATGATGGTAGATTTTCACCGGCAGAGACAGAGAAATCTTCAACTCTCTCAGCATCTCTCAGCTTCTTACAATTTAAGCCTCAAGATAACTCCATACACTTCTTTCCCTTTCTAATTCATCCAACGTCGCCATATACACATTCAAAAAAAAAGGTAAGGGATTTTTTTTTAAACTAGTAGATAAGATATCAACTCATAATCCAACGGTGGAATGCAAAGCCATGGGATGCTTACTTTGCACTTGCACGACTCAAATCTCTTTCTGAAAAAGGGAATGAATCCAAGTTTTGTATGCATGTAGGTATATGGAACAGAATGACTTGGTTTAAGCTTGAACTACTTCTTTAATTCAATTCCGTGAAGAGAGACATTCGTGCATGGTGCACTACAGAACACTAATTCAGACGGTGGAGTATTCACTTAACGACTGTCTCTTGGGGCTCTTGGGGCATGGGTGCTAAAAATGACACGGACCTACACGACTTTAATTGAATGCGACACTACTCGAGATTCAGGAAATACCTACATGTCTCAGCCTCTTTAATTTATTCCCCTTTCCAAAATTCCCGTATTTAATATTTTCAGAATTAATTAAGTGTCTGCATTGAATTTCGAATCTAATAATAAGTTCCCTCCTTGCGTCATGGATTTCCAATATCAGTTTTCACTCACAGCATTGAGATTC
This sequence comes from Dicyrtomina saundersi, assembly GCA_034695245.1. Taxonomy (NCBI): domain Eukaryota; kingdom Metazoa; phylum Arthropoda; class Collembola; order Symphypleona; family Dicyrtomidae; genus Dicyrtomina; species Dicyrtomina saundersi. The sequence continues at coordinate 4,380 of JAQFZE010002062.1, read as the reverse complement.
CTAGAAAGCTATAACTTGTATATATACTCTGACATAATAGATGAGCAGCCCTACATGGAGAGACATAGTATGCGTATACACGGACGGATTCTAGTGAAACACTACAATACAAAGTGCGTGTATGTACCTAATATGGGCTGATTGTGAAGCCGAACAATGAGCTAAACTTTGCATATATTCACAGATTTTTGAGGAATAATTGCGAAAAATCTCGTCAAAATCGTTGCGTTGAGTCCCAATAGACAAAAATCAATGATAAACTTTATATTTAGTAGGAATGTATTCCAATTTAGAATCCTGTAGAGCAAAGTTAATTCCTGGAATATTGTTTCAAATAAATTCAAGTGAGTATTTTTCGAAGCGAGCGAAAGGGGAAGCTGTCTAAGCCGGAGGAAAATATTGGATCTTCTTTCCTTCCTCTATAACTTGGTCTCTGTCTACGTGGTATGTGAAAACGAACCGTATTAAAAATCAGTTTTAAAAGAAGGAAACACATTTGTAAGAAATAAAGTAAGAAAGTAGAACTCTCTGTGTGATATGTAAGTCGACGTACTCATGCACTAGCACCTCTTATCCAAAGTAATCCTTCCATATTCCCACCTACCACATTATGAATTGATCGCGAGAACTTCTCTCTTTTATAGTGAAACTACAATTTCATATTTTACTATCGCCACAAGTTTTCAACGAACCATGGAAAATGTGTATATACTGTATGAACACTACTGAAATACCATCTGTATATAACTACTAACCTACACCTACATAGTATCTACTGTATTTGAGTTTGTATTGTTCAGTGAGTCACAAGGCTCTTCATCGTTACTTTAAATCAGTGCGAGAGTTGTGTGTAGATGTGAACCATTATTATGTAGAGGCTACTTTTATTAAACGGCGGCCCATCCAATTTTCATCCTTTGAAATGAAATAATTATTTTTTCGTCATTTTTTCTGTCGCTACATTATTTTCTCTCTTGAATTTCCGAAGGATCTCCTCTTTTATAGGATGTAAGTACGGAGCACACGAGGCTTCTCAACTGTATCCCGTGAAAACCTGATTGTGTACTTATGGCTGAGGCACTCTCAACGTATGTAACTAGGTACGAAAAGTATACTTTTCCTTTACTTGAACGCTGCTCAACTGCTCACTCCAAACTGTACACGTAAAAAACATCTCAATTCAATTGCTCCAGACAGTTCAGGAGCATTACCACAAGTGGGGGATTCACTGGCGTGACTACATTTAATTTTCCACAGCCCTTACTTTCTCCCCATTATAGAAACAGAATTCACGAAACTCACACAGTCACAACTGTTAAGACATCCAGCACAATTTTATTTTATATTATTATTAAAGCTTGCATCTTCAACGTCAAGTCCACTTGTACTCTAGAAAAAGTTATTCCTAGTGGCAATGTTACTCTGCGTTTTCTTTTTTTTTTTCTTTTTTTTTTCTAGTTAACCAAATGTTATTCTGACCTGCAGCCCAAACTATAAACGAGGTGTAATTATTATAATATGTAACATTCAAAACATGTACAAAAAAAAATAGAGCTACTATAACTAAGTTACACTGGGACATCGCAATGTGTTTCCCACTTGCTATTTTTAAACTGACAAAGGAGTCTTTGAGTGGAAGGGAAAACAATACGCTACCCCTAGTTGTTGGTAGTTGGTATTTTCACTTGGTGAAAGTCCAAGTATCATCATCACATCTTGCTTTCTTTATTATAATCGCTTCCTCGCATTTCTATCTCTACGCCAGATGTATGTAACATGCTCTGAGTCCTACGGGACATGGTCTGGTCTCTCTGGTATGAGAAGAGAAAGGACACACGAAGGAATTGATGAAATACTCATGGTGAATGACTTCCAAAGCACCTTCTACTACTTGTCTTTCTGTTAGGAGATGAATGGAGAGAGAAAACCGAACGCAGGAGTCCTAGTTCTTCTCCAGCTCAGTAAATAGTAAATAGGTACTACAGAAAATAACAGACAAGTACTAGAAAACATGGTTTTCAGTTGATTCAAGAGAACACATCCTTTGGGTATGCATTGAGGAGACTCTGTCCTGCCAAGCAAAAGCTAGCTCACCATCCTATGCCTGAGCACATAATATAACATATACCGAGGATTACGAAAGTAGCGTTGTCCAAACCACCTCCTAGCTAAACCGTATAGTTAACTAGTATGTCTACATGCCCGGAGCACTTTTTTTGCTTTGAAATTTCGCCTCATCAAATTAAACTCAGAGTGAAAGAGCTTCCGCAAAAGTTCGTTTACCATTCAGAATAGTACACACTTACATGTTTACATAGTATCCACATAATTATATACAATGTTTCACGAGAGACGTCAGAACGTCAAAAGTTATCCTACATATTGTAATTGTGTAGCCTAGTGTGTGGCACTGAGGGCTGGTTGCGGATACATTTAATGTAATTCCAATGCCAATGCCCATACAAATTTCAGAGCTCAATCCTTATTCTTGATTTACATTCGACTCTCACGTTCATTACTCAAACATTCCAAATAGAATTCAAGGGATTGTCGATTGTATATAATGAACATTACTGCTCCGGATTAAAAACAAAATACTGATGATAGTCAGTAGTGGCATGAAATTATTAACCATTTTAAGTTGACTTCAATCATGTAACCAACTTGAGTGAAAAACCCCGGGTTCTGGAGGAGATTAAATAGTTAACAGTATAAGAAAGCTTTCAGTTGACTAGTTTCCATTCTGAAATCGATAGTGGCAAAAAAAAACTAAATGAAGCTAAAGTTGTAATCTGCATGGGCTGCACGGAGTGTGGGATGAAACAAAGTCTACAAAAACTACAGAGTCCTACGATCGAACAACTTTGAAAATGACAAATGGGAGAAAGGAGTAGAATTTAGGATGTTGTAAAACTCGGCATTGTCCAGCCTCATAGCCCCAGTCATTCAACCCGACCGAGACCATTTCACAGATAATACATACATCCCGAAATTTGAAAGGGCTGCAATAATATAAAATATTTGGACAAAACTTCTAGAGGAATAATTGGAATGAGGATAATGGATAATGTTGCCTTTAATTCTAGAACTACCGGAAAAATATCATATATAACTTTAGCTTTTTGCTTTGAAAAATATTTTTCAGGGTTTAGTTGTTAGGATAAACTTTTATTTTTTTAAATGATATGAGTGATTTTGGTATTATCCACATCCACGTGGCACACTGCGGGCAGATAATATTTTTGAGTAGGTAGGTGGTATACGTGCATATTATTATGTATATGCCTGCGTCTACAGACGCACGGTGTATTAATTTCGTTTATACTTGGGAACTATAGAGGAATCCAGACTTGGTTCCTTGCCTATACTGTCCTGTGGTTCATTTACTAACTTTAAGACTTATGTAACTGCCTGATTTGTTCCATACACATTAGTACTTTTTAATTGAAGGCACTGTCCTGCACACGTGTGTCCAATTAATTGGCATAATTGCACCAGTGGGTTTGCAATAAATGCCATAAAATTGTGAAAATTTTCATCCAATAAATCCATTAGTGCACCCCTACGATTCCACTTTTAATTAGTATATAGAATTAGTTTCAAATTCGAATTCAAAACGATTATGTCAGGATCTGATTTGAGTACAAATTAATTGAGTGAATATTTTGTGTCTTGAAACCCTGCTACAAATTACTAGGAAGTATTTGAATAATTTTATAATTATTACATGATCAATGTAAGAGATTTCATATATATATATATAATTATAGAATTATAGATTCGAGCTATCACACATAATGACAATTGCAGCAATGCATTATAGATAGATGTAACACTGGGATTATTATTTTAATAATTGTAATAAGCTGTAACACTTTAATTTATTTTAATAACAATTCCTTGGTGGTCTGATGTATTGTGATGAATAATGTCCCACGGCCCCACCATAGTTTTCTTTCACATACTATATAAGTAAAGGGACGACAGTACAAAATTGATGTTGGTACTGGTACTGGTACGCTTAATACGGATATTTGAGAGTATAGCCATGCTGAACATGAACAACGAAAAACAGGTGAAGAGTTAGATAGTAGTTTTGTGAAGCTGAGAGAGAGCACGGTGCACGAGTAGACTGTAGATCCGGAAGCACGATGCAGGCTAGTCATTCACTCAGATGCTGGTGTCATACTGAGATGTGAAATAGTTTCATCCCTGTTACTTCCCATGCCATGCCATGGTCCTGGTCTTGGTTCAGTGAAGAATTGTAGCTGAAGCTGCGCAACGTTACGGAATGTTTTGTGTGTGTGTGTGTGTGTGTGTGTGTAATGATAGTAGACATACTAAATTCTAGTCACAAGAAGATCTAACTACGATCCAAAA
>JAQFZE010002061.1:0-15629 GCA_034695245.1 Dicyrtomina saundersi | reverse complement strand
ATCAAAATCTGACTGGACCCACACCATACGGACGACATCATTTATGGACGATCCCTTATGATGTAAAACAGCATTGTCAAATTAGTTTACTAACCTGTTCGATAAACTAAGTTGATTTGATGCTTATAGCCATCTGCAGCCTTAATCACATTTAGAGCGCAAAGAATGATCACATTATAGCACAACTCCCGGATTTGACACTTTGAAGTTTCATCTATTTTAGTGAGAACCCTCTGTACGAAAACCAGTTAAACAGTAGCTTTGACTAGTTGGTAATGAATGCGTGAATCACGTTGCACACGTTGTTTAATTCTAAAGTGTACAGCACTAGAAATTTTGAAATTTGAAAACTCGAAAAACAATTCGGAAAACGAGTTATTTTGATATTCGGAGTTTGGAGATTTTACTCTGCCTAGGTTACGCACCCTAGATTATACTGTCGGTAGTTGAGAGTGCAAGCTATTTGAAGCTATCAGTAAAGGATTTCTGATACAGCTCGTGTTTTAGCACCAGCCATTGATCACATATACGCACTCTACAACTACCTTTTCTATTAGATAGTAATACATTTAAAAATAGTTTATAATTTATTTTAGGGGCAAATATTTTTCGCACAATGAGATTACTCTAAACCGGATATGATACTACTCTATGCCTTTAGTGAATTGTTTTTTAAAGCGGTATATTTATTAGCGGTAGAATCATTTATATTATTTTGCAATGATGGCCTTCAGTGACCCAAAAACAAAATTTTTTTAATTTGCAATGACATTTACTTCCCAGAATATTATTTTAAATGGCAATGATTTTATAAGTCGTAGAGACATTTAAATTAGCAATGAAATTTTCAGAGCAATGAGAATTAAATGTAGTACACGTAGTATATGTACACATTTTTACAATGTATGTATTGCGTAAGCAATCATGGTTTGGTGGTTTGAGAAGTAGAAGGCAGGGTATCTTCAGCCTTTGACCTTTCGACACTTACTTTTCCGGGTCTCCCTTGCTTGGGTTTACCTGTTGGAGGAATGTCAATTGCCTTATTCGGAAACAAGTCACGTTTGTTGTGGACAGCCAAACCGTATATATGCTTGCACGTTAGTTTTTCGTTGTATAAAATGCATGAACAAGAAGACAGCCAGTCATTGAAATTGAGACATATCTTATGAAAAGAAAATAATTCTTTGAATGTTTTGAACGAACGATACGCCTTGGTTTCAGCAGTGATAATAGCTGTGGAGAAAACGGGTAGGTGACCGGAGACGCAACATAAAGCACTGTGATGTTGTTGTCTAGTGTCTTATGGTAGCATGTACCAATATCAACAATTCAGTGGTATGAACTTTTCTGGATAGCAAGAGTATAAGTTGACGTAGTTGCAAAATATTTTCTTGGCAAGTCTCCGCTCCGATCAGAAGAGTGAGTTTGAAGTAAAGATAACATTCTTTCCAAGAATATTCTGAACTGAAGTGGCAAGCTCAAAGTATAATACTTCTTTATTAAGGCATTAAATGACTCCATCCCATTTTTTGTGGTAGGGAACCCAGGCGCCACTCCTTGAAAGTATCAGGTAAGGCCTGTTTACTCATAACAACAACTCCACTACTCATGCTTCTTGCTTTTGGTAACAACACTTTTAAAAACAACGATAACTGCCAAGACCCACAATTTTCCCCACATTGTCAGGAAGATGAACTGGAACGCAGAGCTTACCTTATCAGTACGTGACGTCAATCACAAATAAAAATAGTTTTTCTTTCCTCAACACTAACCTTGAACTCATGACTGCACTATTTTAATTTTTAGGTTCGATTGATAAAAAAAATATGAACGAATAAATTATGTCTAAATAAATGATTGCATTCAAAAATATTTACATGCAAGTACTTTTCACTGCAACCAAATTATAATAATAATAACAATTTATTCATTAAGTCGATTTGGCCGCAGCCCATACAACATTTGCAACCAAATTAATGACGTCATTGCAAAAACAAATAAGACCGCCATTGAAAATTAAAATAAATCTCACTGAAGCACTAAAGTACCACCCTTAGTTTAGATGTGTAATACAAAAAGTAACTAATTGAAAATCGGTGCGATTCAAAACAATCAAACTTGATACATTGGGAAAAACAGGTACCATATATCCTATAATATTGCACGGCTCTGACATGGTACGTGGGCCAGTCATAGGTAATAGTACGCAACTCTAGGCTGTTCTTATACAACTATATATAGTGTTAAGCTCCTGACAGGAAACCTAATCGTAGTTATTATGGGTGGCTTGGCTAGTGATGGTATATAGTAAGTAATGCGGATGACTGTGTGAATGAACGAACAAATGATTGTAATGAGTGCAGTATGTAGTATGTGGTAGACAGTAGTAGTTGGTAGTTGGTTTATTGAGTAGCTTGCTATGGCAAGTAAGTAGTAGTTCGTTGAATGGTATTACTGCACTAGTTAGTTCATTGGACGATTCCCACTGAGGCTAACTATTGTTTACACATTTAACGCTGAGCGCTACTCATAACATTATTATACATTAATCTCAGGGTATGTATGTACTATACCCTGACAATAGCGTGCGAGTAGCCAAACATTTGAAGGCGTCTTAATCGTAAAACAATTTCGTTACAATAATTATTAAAGTTGTTTATGGGGTCTCAAATGAGTAAGGGAGCAAAAAAATCATCTTTCTAGCGTTTAAAAGCAAGTTTTACATTTGAAACAATTCCTCTTTTCTTTCTCTCCTCTTATATTTATTTCCTTTGTTTAGAACCTTAGATTTTCCAAAAGTTCACACTTTTGTGCAGTGGCAAATGGTTTTTTTTCGCTTTGTCGGCACTTTAAACTGAACTGCATCTCTGCATATACATAGTTCAAGTACATGTTAGGTAAGAAATAAGATTTAGTTTGAAAATGTTAATATATTTGTTCAGCTTGAAATGACGTTGGTTTTGAGTGTTGGTATTTTCTTGAAAGATGTATAGTATATAATTATGTTCAGAACAAACTTTTTATTTACGAAATATCTGATAATCTTAAGATCAATCAGTAGGACTAATTCGAGTTCGAGAGCTTGTTAACAGTGTAAACTGACGTCAAAAGGTTTTATTTGTTAAAGCTAGGATAGTGGCTACTCTCCTCTCTTGTTGTTTGGCTTAGTTGACAACATGAGCACGAAACAAGTAACTTTGTTAAACTCGAAATTCATTAGATGTATGCACAGATACTGAAGAAATGTTTTTCAGCTCTCTATTCTTTATAATAGGAATTGTTTTCAATGCGCCTAAGCCTAATAGAGTTGTAGAGAATGAAAGCCATATTAAAAACGTAAAAAGCCACAAGAACCCATTATTACACGACTAGATAAAGGTTATCTGCATATGTTACGGTCCTGCTTTATGTTACATATTTGTTTTGTGCTCATATAATATTCTCTCCAACTTGCCTTCGTTCTGGACGGATATGGATTGGAAAAGTAGATTAGTTCTTACTATAAAGAAGAAAGCCTTGGAAAAATACAGATAGAGACAGAATTTATACGTTCTCACGCAACATGAACGTTATAGTAGATAAACAAAACCCGGAAAACCGGGGATATGATTTTTGCTTGTAAAACCTATAAATAACCCCCACTCCACCTGATCAGTGTATTTGTCGCTTCAAGAGGACAAACAAAATCACAAATTAAATTGTCACAACGGACTACAATTTATAAATAATCTATATAATCTAAAAACTAATAATACTATAAATAAATATAAATAAGGAAAAAAATAATATATAAAATAAGCCAATAATAAATCGTATATAACTAAAATTCAAATAATTATGTCCGCCGTCTTCTGTCCGCTGTCCCCCTATATAGCCTCCTATATTATAAACGCATCATAACACATGTAAATATCATAATAACGGTTTAACGCATAGTATTGCCTATATACCGTAAAATCAGTTTAAATGAGTTAGGTTTAAAATTCTGTACAAGAAATAATATCAAACCAACCAAAACAATTTCAATACCATGCCAGATCCAATTGCCATTTTTTTAAAAGATAATATAACTACACGAACCAGCATCACACTGTTTGATAGGGAATTAAATTCTGTATTAGATGCATTCAAATTTTGTGACAATAAAAATTTAAAAAAAAAGACTTAGTTTTTACTTTTAGTTTTTTTTTTAAATAAGATTTCGTATCTTCAGCGTTAAAATCTCAATAGACCTGGCGTTAATAAGTAAGACAAAGGCTGCGCAAAAAATATTTCAATTTGTTTACCTATTCGAGTTTCAAAAAAGTCAAGTGAGTTTTATATCTACTATTGACAATACATTCTCTACACTCACTACACTCATTCAATTCTTACTCATCTCTTAATTAAAATGTGCAGTGTTACGCGGAATAGGCAACTCTTACAGTAAACTCCTCCAACAGTTTTATGAATTTACCCCTTATTAGGGGGTTATTGGATAGGCCTGGGTCCAGCGAATGGTAAATTGGTCTTGAAAAATTTAGCGTTTTGACACTTTTTTGAATTATTCACGTTTTAACTTTTTAGCTCTGCACCAATCACAGCCCGAAGTTTAAAATTTTAAAAATTCCAGGGTCCTGATTGGTACAGAGCTAGATTAATAATTACAAATACTTCGAGCTTCAACGCCATAAAAATTTTAAGAAAAAAGTTGAAGCTGATAAAAAAAATTGAACCTGGCAAGAAAACCATCAATGTAATTTTATTTAACCGAAGTATCCTATTGTATAACTTACAATACTGTATCGTATCCATGTCTACTCTGCATTACTGCACTTACACTCAAGTCAACGCTAAGCTTTGTAATAATATTTTCCTAACAGTATTGCGTACCAACAATTTATTTTTGTATCTCTTAATTGAAAGTGCATAATAATGGGGTTTGAAATGGCTCCTAGTCAAAGCCATTACACGTTGTGTGCGCTTCAGTTTTCAACTATTTGCACTTTTCATGGTACCATTTGACGCGTCTTTAAGCCAAGGTTATCGTAAAGTCTTAACCCGTCTAAACCTGTGATCCAATAATATTGTACATGCAGCAGCCGGAAGTCAAATATTAAATTAAACAAACTTGGGTGAATTTTGCATCGCACAAAAGACGCACAATCAGGGTTTACTTACCTCTTGCGTAAAAATGACTGTCATACGACTTAATAAACCCGCATTAATTTAAAGCCTTAATTTCGGGCTAGTAGTTCTTAAATTTATAAGTAGTTGTGCTCTCTGTGCTTTCCGCGCCAGGGATCCTAACTAATCCAGATGAGATCGTAATGTCCACGTGATTTGCTCACTGGATGTAATATTTTTTCAAAGTTTGAGGATGTACCTGTGGTTGATGAGGTCTGATCCGAATCGTAAATCCTCTGTCCAGACTTTAGAATTTTGAGAATTCAAAATCGGACCATCCTCCTCATCACCCCTAGGCGTTCGACGAAACGCCGACTGTTTAAATAAGTCTGGATACACAGAGCCTAATTTCTTAGGGCTGGTATGTGGGAGTTAAGAATGAGACACTTGGGTACGGATGTTCCAAAAGGAATGAGAACTGTCGGTGTTCCGAGTACTTTGATGTGGTCTGTAGGAGGAACCGCTGTCGTTTTGAACAGACGGTGTTTCGTGTGGAGGTAATGGTATGCATTCAAGGTTTTGTGGAGCCTCAGCTGAGTGGGTAAAATCCCCCCTCGGAAGGACATCGACAATTGGTACACTGATCAATGATATCCAAGATGTGCTATCATCTTATGTTCTTTCAGAAAGTTTTATTTAGGGGACCTATTTGGCCTGACGAGATTCTAAAAAAAAAATTGGAATTAATCAGTACGTGGAAAAGGAGCTTTAGCTTTCCTTTTAATTTTTGCATGCCGTTGGCAAGTTTCGCAGGAATGACACACATTGAGCAAAATGCGATGTTTATCGAAAAACTAATATTGATTCTTTTAAAATTTTAAAAAATTTCTCAATTCCTAAATGAGATTATCTATGGAAGTCCTAGGCTACTACTTCTGAAAAGGGATACGGAAGTACTGTTAGCTACATTAAAACAGAGGGGTCATAATTTATTCGTTGTAGAAGTCCACATTTGTGTAGTTAAAAATTCTGTCGATATTTATTTTTGCCTTTCAAGTTACGTGCCTATCATTTTCTAAGGATTTCATAATTTTTTCACACTTGGAATCACGCTTCTGCATGGAGAATATTTCATGTTCTTGGTCAAGACAATCATTCTCCGGTTGAAGACAATCCAAATCCCTTAATATGCGAATGTAAACTGGTTTTGGGTTCCGGATCTTTCCAAGTCTAATTTGAGATTTCACGCTGTGGGCGACTGAGACCATCTGCTATTTCGTTGTTCTTTCCCTTAATTTTTAGCTCCATCAAATTAAGCGTGAGTTCACTTTGGAAGTTTTGAGGATTGACGTTAACGCAGAATGGTCATTGTAGACATGGATTACCCGGCGCAAAACAAAGCATTGTTGCTTGCCAAGTCCATGGACAATTGCGTAGCACTCCTTCTCGAAAGTGGACTATTTGAGCTGCGGACCAGTGAGAAAATGTGAGTTGAATGCTAAAGGCCTTCTGAACCTATCAGTGTTTTGAATAAAGCAAGAGCCGACGCAGTAGTTGCTTGCGTCCGACCACAATTCCAATTGACTATTTGGTATTGGAAAAGCTAGCAGCGGAGCGTCTGCGATTAATTTTTTGAATAAGTCGATGGCATAACGACAGGTAATATTAAACTTAAAAGGAGCGTTCTTTAGAAATTTGAAAAGAGGTCTCGCCACGTGTGAATACACATTAATTTTTCTACGGAAGAAGTTGAAAATTCCTAAGAACCGTCTGATTTTAGTCGTTTTATTGGAAGAAGGATATTCGACGATGGCTTTGACCCGTTCATCATCAATGCCAATGCCGTCAGCGCTGACCCGGTGTCCAAGACAAATAATGCATGGAAACCTGAAAAATCCGGAGCTTCGCGCCGGATTTGTCGACTGGGGGCCCAAAGTAGATGCTGAGCTCACAGCGAATATTTGCTTTAATAAAGAAGTAGAACCCTATTGTGGCAACGCTTAAACTACGACAGCGCCTAACTCCACTTTAACTTCTCCTTCTTGAATTTTTAGTTTGTTAAAGTCGCAACAAATAACGGGAGGATTATTAAAATTAAAATTCTTGGATAACGTCATTTATAAACGATCCGTGCATGTATTCTTGTAACATTCTGCGTTCAAAGTATGTTTCTACCTAATTTTTCGAAAAAATGCCGCGCGGATCCTTAAAATCGTGATGTTAAGATAACGTCATTTATAGTAGATCCTAGTATGAATACTGGAATACCTGCTTACCTAAATTTTAAACTCATGACAGGCAGGATACATAAAATAAGAATATTTAAACACAGAATTTATGAACGATCTTCATATGTACACTAGTAAAATCCTATGTTGAGGACGTACGTCTACTTAAATTCTAAACTTATTACAGTGGAAATCTCTAAAATCGTAAAATTTGAATACCAACATTTATGGACGATCCCCGTACGAATGCTTGTAGAATCCCATGTTAAGGATATATGTCAACCTAATTTTAGAACTTATGGCATTGGAACCTCAAAAATAGTAAAATTTGTATAGCGTCATTTATAGACAATCCCTGCTTGCATACTTGTGAAATCCTATGTTAAGAATATGTGTCAACCTAATTTCTGAACTAATGACAGTGGGGATCCCTAAAATTGTAAAATTTGTATGACATCATTTATGGACGATCCCTGCATGCATACTAGTAAAATCCCATGCTAAGGATATATGTAAACCTAATTTCTGAACTAATGACAGTGGGGATCCCTAAAATAAAAAAAGTTTGTATGACGTCATTTATGGACGATCCCTGCATGCATACTAGTAAAATCCTATGCTTAGGATATATGTCAGTCTAATTTCTAATTTAATGACAGTGGGGATCCTAAAAATAGTAAAATTTGTATGACGTCATTCATGGAAGATCCTTACATGCATACTTGTAAAATCCTATGTTAAGGATACATGTCAATCTAATTTCTAAGCTAATGACAGTGGGGATCTCAAAAATGGTAAAATTTGTATGACACCGTCAGTAAAAGTTGTCATAATTAGTGGTAGTGAGTGTAGGCAGGTATTGATGACACGCTTCAGCGATATATGAACGTAAATTATTTTTCACGGGACATCATTTATTCGTAACCCCTAAGCCCCCAGAACGACATTGCTTGCGTGTCTGAAGTGAGAGACCAATTGACCACTGCCTGCACTGCACTGTAGCATAGATTGGAATACTTGTGTTTGCCCGGCAGAGTTTAAACACAATGGTATGTATTTTGTTTTCTGCATTTGGTTTGTATGCGTTTACACGCATTCCAGTCGTTTTTAGAAGCTCACTTTCCTGATTTTTGACATAGGTCCACTCAACTGGTAATTGTGGATAAGTAGTTAGTCCGATCATCCTCAAAAACAATAGGGCACCTTGTACTCGCATTTGTGAGAAGTTAAGAGTAGTTTGACCGAAATTATGTAAAAACTGTGACCTGTAGAGCAACCCCAACAGACACGCGGACGGACGGACAGACAGACAGACAGAACCATTTCTATAGATGCTGAGCATCTAAAAAGCACTTGGACGGTTTTAATTTAATGTTAGATTGCAAATACATATGCAAAACCTGTTCTAGACTCTCAAGCATCTGGCTAAAGCTGAAGCCTCCGAAGCTGGGTGTTAAAATTGACTCTAATTTACAATTTACTGAACATTTTGACTATGTAAAGAAGCAAGAAAACACAGGTATTAGTGTTATATCTAATCTTAAGCGATATTTAGATTTAAAAACATTTACTGCAATGATTAATGCATGTCTTATTAATTGTTGATTATTGTTCTTTAATATATGGTTTGCAGAAGAATGCAGCCCTTCAGAGCATTCAAAATAAATTGAGTAGAGTTATACTTAGTTTTAGTAATTTTGAAGTCAGGTGTATTGCAGAAGCTGATTTGCTGAGTTGTGTAATATTCTTTCAATTTCTGAGAGAATAAAGTCTGATGCCTTTGTGTTTGCATTGAAGGTATTGAAGTATACTTCTAATGTATTTTACTTACGTACATTCCTAACACTTCAGAAGTCTAGCCGAAGGACTAAGGCTAGTGATAAATTTGTGCTTGAGGGTTTTAAATTTCGTAGCGAGTTTTTCAGGGATTCACTTATTTATTGAATTGTTAGTGAATGGATTAAATTACCTGAGAATATTAAGTGTACTGTAAAAAAGGATACTAATGAATTAGAATTATGTCATTTGGGTTCTTTTAAGGCTAATCTGTGTAATATGTATGTAAATAATCGTGTGCCTAGTTTATTTTCTCTGTATAACCCACCATGAATCTTGATATCAGTGGTTTGATTTACTGGTAGCTGGTACTATGTGTGATATGGCCTGAGGATTTTTATTACAATATTTTTAATTTTAGTTTTTTTAAATAATGCTACTTATATTTCTTGTGTCCGTTTTTGAAAATTTGTATTTATTTAAAAAAAATTGACGCGTTAATAAAATTAAACTCAAACTCAAACTTAAACTCGTGTCATCGACGTGAGAGGCTAGTAGATGACATAAAAGAGGATACTTAGTTTTATTTATGACTTGTTGGAAAAAAGTCCCTGAATTTAATTAACCATTTGGAAGTGTAAGGTGCTTTATACTCCTAAGTGGTAGATATAGGCTAAATAATTTTGACAGTTTTTATGTAAACTGATTTGTTGATAAGAATTGGCCATGTCAACATTTCAGAAAAATCTACAATCATGAAATTTAAAAAGTAAAGTGTTTAAATTAAACTAGCATCCTAGATACTGTGGAGCTTTTGCATGACTCTATGCTCTTTCGTGCGAAACTTGCCTCTGTTTTACTAGTAACAACGTCTTGAAAGTTTTGAAACATGACCATGGGGATATAAAGCATAGTTAAAGTGCCCAACAGCTCTATAATAGCTTCAAAAGTGGCACTGGTTATTGGATCTTTAACGGGTTAGTGAAAATACTCAGGTTTTAAACCAAACAGAATAATATTTACTAAGTACATTTCAGAGTTGATCTTTCTGATTAGGCTCTAATTTCTCACAAATCTCGAATCAGTTGTATTCCTCGTCGGTCAGCTGTTTGCTGCCTGGGACTTAAAAAGGAACTGGTTTAATTTTTCGAGAGGTTGAATACTGTTGGAATTCAGTCTGTAGGCGTACTTAACGTAAATAATTGTTGTCTCAAGGAATAACTGTAGGTAGTGAGTGAATTCTGAATTAGTAAAATAAAGTCGTAATTATTGGCGTTAATTAAATGAAAAATGCTGTGATCGTTTTATATGGTCATCAAAGTTAAGATTACATGTAAGCTGTATTTTTGAAAAAGTGGAATTATTTGGTTTAACGAGAATATATCCACTGAAACACCTATCCTCCACATAAACATTTATTGAATTTTGACGGTGGGTATCTTTAAAGACGGGAGTTACTGAACATTTATTTATTTATTTATTTACTGGAGTGACTAAGGATTACGTTTGGATGTAAATACGCAACATCATCACTCGGAAGTATTGATGACATTGAAAATAGACCGTAATCATGAAGTAGGAAAGAAAGGTGGCAGTATAGGAAAGTGTGGTAGAGGTAGGCTACAAGCAGATTAACCGCGAACCCAAGGTTAAGTAAAGGAAAAACATAAACGCAATTTAAAATTTAGTAACAACTTTTCAGCCCGAGTAGCCATGTCTGAAATAGAAACTGATTGCACATCCTAATCAGTTGAGTCGTCGGAGTCATATGAAGGACGGATGGTCTAGATTACTGACGGTTTATCCGTCTCATCCTGCTGCATTTGACTGTTTTTAGTTTTAGTTTTTATTTTTTAAAATGGGTCTTCTTTGAGAATAGTTAAAGCAAAAATGATAATGTCAGAACTCACATTTGACTCGGGGTCAACACTATCTGTATAAGATGAGTCATTAGAAACTCTAATTTTACTTGCGGTTTCTTTTAAGGAGGAAAATTAGTTGAAAGTAGCTTCCGTACGTCTACATTGGAGTGTCGAGCTATCTGCATATTGCTTGAGTTGACGTAAATTGGAGTATTTGGTTGATAATCGTCAGAAGGATTATTTCGACCAATTTCTGTAGGGAAATAAGTAGCACTAATGTGAACCGGTGGGCTATCTATCGGGAAGGCCGTTTTGCTGATTGCAGAAAGGAGCCGGTTGGCTAGCTTTCGGAGGAGCCGGCGCCTGTGGTTTGTGAAGGAAATTCAGATAACTTTGGACCGAAATTTCCAATTTTGACATTCGTTTATAAGTCATTCTTAGGATATCTCAGTAAAAGTCGTCATCTTGGTCATTGATGATGAAGTCTTTTTCAGATTTTACTACTAATTGTTTAGTTTACCATTGTCGCAAGTGTCTATTATACTGTGTTTGCTCCAAAAGAAATCCGAAGAACGGAAATAGTGCTTATATGTAAGTTTCAACGCACCTTCAACCTACGATCACAATTTTGAAAACCAGTATATGTATTTGAATCATTTTAACAGGAAAATTGATAGTGTTGTATCGTATATAACATTTTTTAGATTTTCTTAAGGATTCCAAATACGAGACCCCCTCGTACCTGTGCATGATTATAGATATACATACTAATAGTATATAAATGTATGTTATACGCCACAATACTACTTATTACTTTGAATATATGTACGACTATTTAAAATGTAGTACTACTTTAAATATAGGTAGGATTATTTGAAATGCAGGTTATAATAGGTATCTCAAAAATTTAAAAAACGACCTCGGAATACAGAAAATCTGATTGTGTATAACTTAAACCACTTAAATAAATAAAAAAAGGGGCATAAACGTAAAAAAATAAAAAAAAGAAACAAAAACAATAAAAAAATAATTTGCCTCTCTTTAGATTCAAACCTGCGGCCTCCAAGCCAATAAAGGATGTAAATATATAGTATCACGTGTTATAGCATAGCTAACTTTCTTATTATTAGGAATTCTGGAATTCTGATTGCAGATTCAGATAACAAAATTTTTGGGGCGAATTGGGATTTTAATGATAAAAACACATTTATTTGGAAACATGCACCCATTTACTAAGCGGTTGGTACTTTGGTTAAGTTTGTATATGATTTTGTACATAGATGAAAAAAAGTAAGTTAAACAGGATGCAGTCCATGATAAAAGATAACATTTACATGTCGGCACTGTAGTGTGTGTGGGCCGCTTTGTATTTGTTTTATGTTGATGTGCTAGTAGGCGCTTTAGATTTAACTGCTTTACGACAAAGCCAGTTCAAACCTCAGCCGATAAATAGAGCCAAAAAAACTTAAAAAATTTGCGAGTATCGTTTTACATAGAGTCTTAATTTAAATTCAAAAAAAGGTAAAAAACTATCTGTCACATGCCCATTTTATATAATATGATGGACAGATATTAAAAATATAATAAAAACAAGAAGGTCACACTTTTTGTATTCAACATTTTAAACTTATAAAATGCCTACTTACTCGAGAGGTACTGTGAACAAATCGGTTGGGCCTTTTACTTGCACGTAATGAGTTGACTAATGTGACAAATCTAAACATCAACAACTTAAGGTTTACATGGCTTAGGAAATACGGTGAACAGTAAGAATATTGGCCCAGGGTAACCCTTTTCCAATTAGCTTCAGTAAGTTCACTGGTGCGACAAACCTAAACGTAAACAACTCTTGGGATTTTACCTGGCTCGAGATATACACCGAATATTGACCAAATGAGACCCTCTTTCATTGACTTCGGAAATTACAAGTTCAGCTAATAAAAAAAGAAGTTCAGAATATAAAATTTTGCAAATTTTCTTTGTGTGTAGCTGATATGGTCTGAATCTGGAAACCATTTTATAATTAAACCCCAACTGTAGGCACACATTAATTTTACATGGAATTGTGTGTATAGGTACTGTGCTACTATCTTTTACAGTTTTTTGTTTAGACACAACTTCTTTCAAAACTGCAGTTTGTGACACGCAAGTGCTCAGGTCTATCATTGTCACATTAACGATATCAAAAAATTTAGTTTAAGGTTTAATGTTATTTAAGGGACTAGTAAACACAAGGTGTTTTACATCGTTAAAATTATTAGTCGATTTCGTCATTTGTAGCATTGTTAGTAAGATTTTATAATGAGTTGGTAGGCTGTAAAATATTTTAGAATGGCTGTGGATTATTTGGAAATGGGTTGATAGGATTATTTAAAGGCTGCGGAGGTAAGTTGATAGGATTATTTTTAGGCTGTGGATTATTTTGAGGTCTATTTAAAGATGGTGAATTATTTTGAAGTAGCAATAGGTGGGTGTCAGGGTATATTGTTTTTTTGTAAACATGTTTCAATTTATTTTATTTAATGCTCAATTTGCTTTAGCTCGGCAACTTTGACAAATTCTCCAAGAAAAGGTATTTTCAAATAAGCCATTTTATATTTCATTTAAGCAGTTTTAGCTTATCTAATTAGCTTAAGTTTTTTGTCCACATAGGTGAGTCTATATTTTTGATTTTCCTAGAATTAAAAAAAGGAATAATAAGTATAAATAGAATAATTATGAACAATAATTATAAAAAATAATATTTACCTCCATTTGATTCTTAGGCAAGTCATGATATTTGCCAAGGTTTACCATAGCTTTTTGAAATGGAGTGTATTTAGTTTAAGCTACTGGTGGACGTCTAGAGCCCCTATTTTTTAACTAATATGGTATGAAAAATAATACTATTATATTGTTCTTCTTTTGAATAGCACGTACCTGTTAGCCCTAGTAAGGGCTTGAAGTAGCGCCTGTCTTTCTACAGACTTAAAAGTGTAAAAAGGTATTATAGTTGGGAATATATTTCTACGCAGACCAAAAGACGGTCTCATCAAAGAGGGGACATTCCCCAAAATTAGGCCATCGCTCTCACTACCTCTTGATCCATCATCTTACATTTCTTTTGCATTTATTTCAACTAGAAAAAAAATAAGCTATGAAGCAATGAATGATTTAAATTACAATATTATAAAAATCATATAAAATATTGATAAATTACTTGTAGTTGTAGTGGAGCACGTTATGCAGTTGTGGTTGTAGATAGTTGATGTTATCCGTATTATTAGTAAGTACTCTGTATGTTATATCTAGATTATGCTTTGGCTTCAAGTAATAATAATATTATACGCTGATAATACAGTAAGCTTGACTTTTAAACTCGAATTTCAAAGAAAGATTTATAAAATTTACTAGGTTTTAAACCATTATAACTTAGAGATCTACCAATATTATTGTGTAATGGCTTCGTAAGAATTTTAGTACTGCAAACTAGTAAATAAATATTTTTACTATTTGTAGCATCAATATTTATACGCAGTTTAACTTGATCTATTTTGTATGCTTCAGATTGTGTCACTAAACATTCTAAGATTCAATATTTTTCACTAATTTGTAACTTCCCCAATTTTACAAAGCTACGTGTCATTCCCATGTTATTAGAAATAAATTTAAAAAGCGTGGTTAACCCCTTCAAGACTATCAGGCTGCTACATTTTTATTGTCTGTAAATATTGTGCACAGTTATTTGAGATATATACTAGGAATATAAAAATTGTCTTAATTATGTTTGTATCGCTGTTAAGAAGCTTGAAAAGTATAATTGATAGTAACAAAGGCCTAATCCTTTTTTCAGTCTGTCTGGCAAAACTCAATAAATTTATCTAAACCCAAATCAATTGCAATCCTGTCTTTATGTGAATTTTGGACATCGTTGTGAAGTAAACAAAACAAAATTAAAAAATTAAAATTCATACGTATTGATTATCTGTCTATATCAAAATAGGATTGATTAAGATAATATACGCAGATTTTATTATGCGTACATCTTGTAGAATATTTTTTAATTATATCTTGATTTTTTTATTCATAACTTCATCAAAAATTATAATATTGTTAAATTTAGGAACAGTTTTGATAGGATCTAAAAAAAACATCCTCAGTGTTTTCTATTATATATATATTATTTTTCTCTCTAATTTCAAACCCTTTACCAATTTTTTTTATAAGTTTAAGTTCACAAACACCACCTTATTGTGTTTGATTTTGATTTTTAAATAATGCAACCACAAGTGCCTTAGATAAATTGTTTTCAAATGTTTTAATTAAAATTTGATATGTATCCTGTTAGAGACCATTACCCACTAAAATAAATTTATTGAAGTCCAATATTCCTTTTTGTAATAAAAATTTATTAACTAGACAGCTTTTACCAGAGGAGCTTTCACTAAGTACTAAAGATCTAAATATATTAGAAAATAAGTGACTTGGTTTAAATGTTGGATTCTTATTCTAAACAAATACTATTCGATCTGTCCTGTATTAGGTTTTATATTTTTAATAATAAATGTATCAATTCTTGATTCAAGGTTTAATAATTGATTTTTCAAGATTTTTAATTTTTAACTTGTAAAGCATTGAAATTTTTAATATTTGTTAATTAAGTACAAATATCTTCTAT
>JAQFZE010002060.1:0-15632 GCA_034695245.1 Dicyrtomina saundersi | reverse complement strand
TACTTATCGGGGGAAAAAGTCTGGGGGGAAAATGACCGGGGGGAAAAAGTCTGGGGGTAAAATTTCCGGGGAGACTTTGTCCAGGGAGACTTTGTCCGATTACCACAAATAACCTATTCAAACTGCCAAAACACCCAAACAATGCAGTTTGTGAGCAATAATTTGCACAACTGCCAGAACACCTACTACCAGAACCTCCGTTTAAACTGCCTAAAGGATTTATGCCAATATTTAACCGGTATAATGGAAATTGGTTTAAAGGAGCCCCGTTTCAGTAAAATATATACGCGTCTGGCCGGGAAATACAGATTTAACCGGTATATAGGGAAAAACGTACTTTTGAGACACGTTATTACGAACTGGATTGAGTTCAAAAATAATAAATTACTTCATGTAATAACGGAGCTTTCATGTATTTATTAGGTAGTTTGGTTATGGGTAACATTGTTGATTTTAGACCTATTGTTTTCGTTGAAAAATTATTACTTAACTTTGTAATTAGTTATTTTGACAATATTAAACTAAGCATTTGATTTACGGACTTATTTTTTTTTAAATTACAAGTCATTTTTAAGAGTTAAGTTGGTGTGTGCAAGGTATTTTTCCTGGAAGTATTTTTAATTTCATTAGCCGTTTGACGGATTATTAAACAGCGTTTAGTTAACTAATTTTTAAGAGAAAATCAGAGTAATTAATTGCTGTGACTTATGACAATTTAAAAATTTAAATCAATGACTTACTTAGAGGTGTTTTTTTCTCGAGGTCTATTTTTCAAGAGGTCAATTAGTAAGAGGTGTTTTGCCCTGCGGTCATAAATATGTGAGGTCTTTTGGCTCGGAGGTAATATTTCCCGAGGTGTTTTGTCCTTGAGGTGTTTTGTTTTTCGGTCTTATGGCGGAGGTCTTTTAGTCCGAGGTGTTACGCCGGAGGTCTTTTGTCACGTATCCCTCCACAGTAAAGGAGTCCCATTCCCTAGGCCCCTACAGTAAGTAAGTGGTGGTCACTAAGGAGCACCGAAGGAGATCGGGTTTCAATAAACCATCCAGTGACGTTTACCGTACAACACCGAGCCGTAAACGATTAGCGATGGCCGAGGATCGAAGCCAGGTCTGAGGCTGTAAAGTTCGTTACAGTCTGCAGTCCTAACCGCTCACCCAAGCACGCCTGCTTACTATAAGTTATTTAGATTCGCCTAATTATTTCGATTCGAACGTTATACCTTTGTTGTGTAAGTTTATTGAGTTACCGGTCAAAATCTTGATGTAACCCAATATTTAAAGTTTTGGCGGGAAATTCAAAAATTCGAATTCTGAATTTTTGGTTTTATTACAAAAAGTGATTATAAATAAGATTGTACGCAGCTTTTTGGTGATTTGTGCTTCTCAAAGATGCTTGCACATTCCTTCCTTATCACTAAAATTAACACACAAACATTCAAACTATAGAATATTAATTTTGCCGTGAAATATCGAATATTAGTTTTCGGTAAAATTCAAACTGTTTGAATTTTTGTTTCAGTTTGTGTGGCGGCTGCCTTGCAAAACCAAATATAAATAAATAAAGTCCAGATTTATTTTACGATGAGGCTGCATTTATTTTAACTCGAACTCCAATCAATTCAATAATACAATGAGTTAAAGTATACGTAAGCTTAGGAAGCATATGTACTGCTGTTGTAGTTAATTGAAGTATTTATTTATATTATTTTTGTTCATGAGTAACGACTATTTTTATACAATGTAGTATTACACTTTTATTTTTATAGTTATTATACAAGGCAAGATAGTGTATTACCAGAATACGAAGGCGTGGTAACCCGAAATAATTTGTTAATACCTTTTTACATTAATGTCATTCATTTGATGAAAGCACTACATAGCACCATTGTAGCATTTACAGACAAAACTTCAAAACTTAAAACATTCTATTTGGCGGACTTCTATCAACACAATTTATTATAATTTAATGGTTTCAAGGACTCTTAATGTCACCGAAAATAAAATTTTAACTAATGTTACAATTTACTTAAACGAAACTTGAATTCCGTCAACTGAATGTTAGCGGCATTAGTACAATAGACATTTAGCGAAGCTGTTCTGGCTTTAAGATTTAACAAATTTTACACTGGAAATAGGGATTATAATCAAAATGGAAATCAAAGATAACTTTTTACGTTTTATGAATAGAAATCAAAATTGCGAATCTTTAAACTGAAAGAATCGAAATCACTTTTGTTGAGAGTTTCTTTCCAACCAAAAGCGAGATCAAAAACTGTAGCATAAAATAATCGACATCAAAATTTTTTTCAAGCATCCCTGCTAGAAGTAATTATCGGCTGCATACAGAATGGATATTACTTATACACGTAAGAAAATTGCACTGAATAATTTTTTGCCGAACAGTTCAAATAGGGTTTCAATATCCTATGTTTCTAAACGTTCACATATTGCTTGTGTCCATCTGATACCGGATTAAATCATGCCATGGGCAATTATCAGGGTAAGTTCTCCAATACGTTTGTATTTCTCAAAGGAAGTTAAAGATCATGAATATGCTGCCATTCTTCATGGCAGGAATGCAAGATTACATTAAAAACGGAAGCTTTAACTTACAATAATTTGATTAGCTTAAAAAGTTACTTGGTGCGTACTCATATCGTTAAACCAAAAATGTGAAGTACAGAACCACTTGACAAGGCCATGATTTAAGATAACCTTTACGACAACTTCTGTTTTGCACACTCTGGACAAATTATATCGTCTCCATCGGTGATAAATCCCCGTCCAACCAACGAAGTCTTGCAACTTGCACACAAGAAACAATCATTATGCCAGTGGCGATCTTCGAATGAAATAAATCGTGTTCCACCAATTCCTAAAGAAAAACAATTGTGTAAATATTATGACATAAAAGTTACGAATCTTGCCAATTTTGTTCGAAATAAAGGGAGTGTATAATCTATATCAGAGTAAGAAATTTAAACAGAAAGTAGGACGAGTGTGAAGCACACCTACCTAAGTAAGTACTTACATCATTAATTTATTATTAGAGTGGGATAGAAAAAGTGAAACAGTATTTGCAGAAGTATATATATACTATGCAACAAGAAAACAGTTTTTTCGGTGACACGTACACTATCGTTCCCACCATACAGGGCTACCTCCCCCCCCCCCCCCCTCTCCAGGTTAGTCGGGACCTTGTGAGAACAGCTGCTACTGGGAATTTTTTTCACATTGATGATTACGATGATTGTGTAGTTCCTAACTTTTAAGATTCAAGGCTTACCAGGCAGTGTTGTAACGTGAATAATAACCATTTATTTGTCTGTTTGCGTAGGCAGTATAGAAAGTGTGTCCTACTTGTACGCCCGCACAACAATTGTTTTCTACATTATGCTGAACTATAACTATGTATTATACAATAAGAAGTTGGTGCTCGTATATGAGAAAACTTACCAGTAATAGGCTTAGTACAAGCTGTACATCGCTTTGCAAATAATTCGCCATAACACTCAGCACAATAAGGCTTTTCTTCTTTGCTTGTGAATCGTTGCCCTGCAAGTTGATTGTTGCAGTGTGTGCATGTAAAACATTCACGATGCCATGGTTCATTCTTGTAAGTAACTCCTCCTGATGTGATTATTTTAGTACATTTTATGCAACGAGTAGCAAATTTCTCTTCATAACAACCAGCACAGTAAATTTCTTGATCTCGCGGAATAAAACTCTTAGTTCCGATTGCCGTTTTACAAACGCAGCATGAGAAACACTTCTCATGCCATTGGCGCGTTTTGTATTCCATCTTTTTCGTTCCTGCAAACGTTAGAAAATATTATTTGGAATTGTTATTCCTGTCTATATTTTTTTAACAATCTCAATATTGTATGACTTTGAGAATGCCATTTAAAGCGCTGGTTTTAAATACATTTTACAACTGTGTACAATAAAGATGAAGTCTACAGCAAAAATTGAACGCAAAAGTTTAAAATGCTATCAATGAGCCACTTTATTTCAAAAATAAAATTTAGTCATTGCAAGGTGTTTTTAGCTAACTTTAGAATGGCTCGACATAATGTGCGATTATTTTTGTGACCTATATCTTGAATTTCGCATTTTATGCAGCACTATAAACAAGAAAATGGAAGTAGAGTTATTTGTAGGCAAAAGAAAATTAAAGTTCTTCCACGTCTTTAGGAAGCGCTTGGTGTTACTTCATGATTCAAGAAGCTATTTTGGCGCCAACCCGGGGATAGACGATGGAGCATTGAACACAATCATCATCATCTACATATATTTTATTAGGAAGATATACTTATGTATAAACAGCCTTATTAGCTTAAACTTGACACTGTCCTCCGACGCGTATAGCCCTGCGGACTCCATATACGTAGCAAAATTTGTTAAGTACATGCAATGTACGAATTTTTTATGCCAGTTATATTTGTAAGATTTAGTATACTGACATTAATCATTAGAGCACAAGAATGCAAGTGAAGACACACTGTAGTTATTCTAGCCTTTAGTCTGGATGCGTCAATGTGGCAAGTACGAATGTGTAAATTGACATTTTACTTTCGCTCTAAAACAAGCTAATGCTGAAAACATCCTTAATTTATCCAGTGCTATTTGTATTTTAAACTAGCACTTATGGTATTTGGGAATAGGGTCTTGCAGCTGTTTCCGGCAGAAACATACGATTTTCTCTACTTAAAAAAATGTTTTAATCCAGAGACAAAGCCAAAGATGCAAACCTAAATCAAGCAGTTTCTACACCGGACCAGTAAAACAAAATAAAACTTGCAAATTACTTTTTCAAAAATACATCCTTAGCCAAGGTTTAAATATCATAAAATACAAGTACACATTTATAAAATAGATTTTGCCCACAATTCGAT
Organism: Dicyrtomina saundersi; assembly: GCA_034695245.1. Lineage (NCBI taxonomy): Eukaryota > Metazoa > Arthropoda > Collembola > Symphypleona > Dicyrtomidae > Dicyrtomina > Dicyrtomina saundersi. The sequence goes on along the minus strand of JAQFZE010002060.1, from coordinate 10,738 downwards.
TTTAAAATAAACAGATGAATAACCTATAAACCTTAAACATTTACCCTCATTTATTTGAGACCCGGAGTTAGTGACTCAATTCATTATTTCAACCCACGAGATACCCCTGCAAGCATGTTGCGAGTACATTACAGAGGTTTAAATATTTCGGATATTTATCCTAAGGTAGACACACATTATATTGTTTGTCACCGAAGTTTCCTCATAAGTAATACAAATAATATATATATGGCAGACGGCGAAATATACTTTAACATTCAAAATTTGTAAATTATCTATGTATATTGCAATTTTTATAAATTGCTTAGTATATAATATTAATTTAAGTAAGCATACAAAGTTACTTAATGTTCAACGATGTACCATTAATTAAAATGTATCATTTTACCTAAAACGTTTTCTTTTGAATTGCCAAGGGCACAATTATTTTTAAGGCAACACTCGAATGGTTCACCGGGTAAAATCATTGTCAGGATTGCAATATCGTCGTCTGTTTCATTGTACTTTTTTTGTGGAGTCACTTTTTTAGTTACCAATTTAGTCCCAGGTTTTCCGCTTACAGATAACTTCTGCGAAAATGATTCAAGTAGATCACCCATCAAAACCGTAGCACAAAAATTTGTGGAAGAACAAAAGCAGACACGTTTTAAAATCTATCGAATAATTCTTAAGCTAAAAATGTAAGTTCTTGCTCTGTCTTGTCTTTCTGAGATCTTTAGGATAGACACGAAAGAAAATGTGTGCGTGTGCAAGAGAACTTTTCCTTGTACTAATTTGGCAAATGTATTCGATAGCTGTGCAGAGCCTCTCCCTTTAAGGAGGTCGAAATGTGACTGGTTGAAAGTATGTCCGAATACAAGGTAAAAAGCGAGGCATACGAGGATGACCCAAAGGCGAGAATGTACTGTAAAACTACGAATGTGTACATCCACAGTTTGCAGTAGTTTTCAGAGCATAAAGCACTAGGCTCAATCAGACCAAGCTTTTATTTGCATTATTGCATGAATTATATCATTTAGCAATGACATTGTGCAACATTAAATGTTGTATCCGTATGTTGGTGTCAAGTGTATTGTTCATGTAATGTACTTTTTGATTTGCATGGTTGGTGACTGCCTCAATGCCTAATTCTATGAGAGGAGATCACATGAAGTTCTAGCGCGCAAAGCGTTCCAAAATTTAGCATGAAAAGATAACTAAATTTTGTATTAATAAAACAGCTACTCCGCACGAAAATCTATCAAGCGGTAGCAGAATTATCTTAAGTTCCGTGCATAATCTTTATTTATCACCCTCAACCTGGATCAGGAGTTTCAAAAGTAATTTCATTCGAATTTAATCTTACCGTGTGTGTTTGATCACAAACACCCTTATAAGCAGAACCCCGTTTATATCCCATTGTATAAAATACATGTAATAATTGGAATTTTTTGAGTCTTTTAGGAAAGAGATGCGACTTCCTTCTAAATTAGTAGAAGAAATAGTTGTTGCTACTATCAGAGGCTCTTGTCGAATAGCCCACAATCATTTATATAATATGAATTTATTTAACAGTTAGTGTAGAAATAATAAGTATGAAACATTTTTGTTATATTTTTAAAGAGTTTTTCTTATTCCTATAACTGTGTATTGTTCTTACTGTCTCTTTATGGCAAGCGTTATTGTAACGTCAGTAGTAAATAAATATTTACTTTCTCTCAAATTCAAACAATTGAAAATTTAATGTAAAAGCATTGGCTTAGATAAGACCACCTAGTTACTGTATTTGCTAATGTACCATATTTCCTATACCAATACACGATAATAGTTCACAGGTTTAAGGAAGGAATTTTGAAAATAGTGTACTGGTGTAGTGGTGTAGAGTAGAGTGTAGACAATTTACATACGCCTACGGCTATATGTGGGCCTACAGTAGAACACTGCACTGGCCTGTCATAGTGCAAGCAGGAGTCCGGAATTTGAGCAGTGCACGGGTGAACTATTATAGAGGAAATACGGTAGTTGCTGAAATCAATAATATCAAAGTGTCAATCCGCTACCGCCAATTGCCTTTATGCGACCTCTCATTGCTTTTGTTCTGTTAATGTTCACGGGTCGGCACTTCTGCAACAGGTCTGCTATTATGCAAGGATAATTAAACGCTAATTAATCGACAAATACATTCTTGGATCTAAACTATAGCTCAACAATTTCGTTAATTTTACAGTTAAATAATATTTTAGAATATAAGGCAAACCGAAAAAGTTATAATTATTGAGGGATTTCTGGGGCCTACTGTTTTAAAAAGTATGAGAGAAACCAAGGATGTACTGTACATAAGAATTTTAGAACAATTCGATGTATCCCTCCCATACATTACTTAAATGGGATCACAGAGTCCCTTGATCGCCCAACCACGTCAATGCAATTTCTGGTGCCCTAAGGGGACCTTAGTACGCCCCTGAGAGAAGCTAAAAAGTAGTTGTAACTCTGATTGTGAGACAACACTTAACATAGTTAGGTGCGTATACAATATTTCCACTAATCTGTATGTACTGTTTCAATTAATTTAATGCCAGAGCAATACCAACTCGAGAAATTTGGTATTGCCGCAATCCCTTTTGAAAAACTTTTCCAGCCTAATAGTGAGGCCACAACTCGTGATACCTTTGTTTCTTATGTATATTTTTGTGTGAAATGCATTTATTGATTTTAGGAAGAAAAAATGAGACCAAAATAAACTTCTTTATTTCAGTACGTCTTGCTTTTTTCACAAGAATGACTGATGAGCTTGACACTACCCACGATAGTTAATTTTGCTATTACAAGAAACTGTGCAAATAACGATCAGCTGAGCATGTACAACCGTGACTTTACTCAGTCAAGCTACAAATAGGATAACTTAGTACATTAAACCAATATATCTACACGCATAGTCATTCTTCATGCATTATTCATTTGGGTTTGAACATCAACCTACAAATACTATGTACTTTGAACAATAAGTATAGTGAAAATACACGTTTTGTGGAAACATTTGACTACATAAAACAAAGCAGAGACAAAATGTATCAATGAAGATCAATTTTTATGGTAGTCTCGACAATAAAAATGAATCTACAATTCGCATAGAGTGTAGGGCATGTTATCTGATGTTGAGAAAATCGAAAAAGTAGTTTATTTTGAAGTCTGTTTTAGGCACGTCACAGTAACAAAATAAGTGAGCTACCAACTTCGCTTAGGAGTTCTTGAATCAAATCTGTATTTTTTCTGCTGGTTGATAGACAAAGTTTTTTACTTTTCTACTATCTTTCAGAAACTATCAACACTAAGCAAATTGCAGGACGTCACACAAGTAAGACATTATAACCAGCTAAGCTTGATCTGAGCCAGATATTTAGCAGAAATAATCTCACGATAACCATGCGATCCGGACTCATTTGGATTTAAATCCGTTTCGTTGAGAGTTGGAGAGACAAAAAATCAGAATAATTGGTGACTACCATATAGGTAGGTGACTAACATCGGTGACTTCCTGATTAAACAAACGTTATTAATAGCTATTAGGGAGCGTGCACAAATAAGATTGGGCGTTTTAAGAGTTGTAGAGGTCTAGCTGCTCTACCCTTTTACATGAACGTGCATACCAAAAATAATTACATACAGGGGGCCAAAACTGATTTTTACATAACATTATTGTTGCAAGCTCCCTTACGTGCTGCACGCTTAGTACGGAGTCCGTGGTATTTATGCCTTTGCATAAAGCTGTGCGGGTTGCGCCAGTAGCAAAATAGACCTAAAGTAGGGATAACCGAACTTGATAGTCTGCGATGATAAAACCACGCAAACAAATCGAAAATTTATCTTTGCCGACAGCCAAATTCGGTTATTCGAGCAGTATATAAACTTCGTACTGTTAGTACTTCGTACCGTCGGCTTTTGTACCTCTTTCGTCCCCGAAGGGGGTACAAAACCTTGAAGTGATTGATGGTTAACCTCTATTCTCGGGATGTACCCCGCGGCAAAGATCCCATCCTATATACAAAGAGGGTACACAGAGAGGTTAACCTTACCCATTGGGTAAGGTAAAATTCCTATTTAATTTCCCATATGATTTTCATGATTTTTCATTTCGACGAATTTTGAAAATTTCAATATTCGTTTTTGGCGCCAAAACGCAATTTGCACTGATATGATTATATAGTAGTGTAGTTGTAGTGACCCCACCACGTAGTATATGATCTGATATCGTTTGCTTCATTTCGGATTTTACACTTGGGATACTTCCCATGTTAGGGGCAAACCACAAATGGCACGACCAAAGTTGAGGGTGAGTGTTTTTTGAAAAAACAAGACACCCCACGTTATAGATAGCCATTAACACAATGGTTAGGAAGGTAACAAGGAGGAAAAGTGGGTACAAAATTTTGGTAAATTTAGATGGCGCCATTGGTGTCCGGCCCCCCAACATTCTCCTTTCATTCTTTGTGTTTCTATGATTTCACACATGGAAGTTTACAAAGAAACTTAAATTACGAGCATTGGTACTTAGGGATGTTCCGTAGATGATATCCTACAAATTATCAAAATTTTGCGACTGCCCTACTCCAAAGTCAAAACTGTGACACTACGTACGGCTACTTTCAACATAAATGTGTAATCAATTCCTACATAATGCTCCCACAACCACCCATGACATCGTTTTCTGCAATTAGCCGGTGAATGGAGCAACTCTTAACATTTTTCCAACTTTTTTTAGCTGCATGTCATGTACATACTGTCATGGTTCCGGAGTTGTGCTGCTGTTATTGAGATGGCGATTGTTATTTATGTTATTAGATTGGAGTTATTTTTATTTCGACTATGGATTTGGGGATTCAAATCCATAGCCGCTATTAGGAATCTGGTCTTCTTGGTGGCTGCTACTTATTATTACTTGTGCTGAATAAATATCTACACTACTATTCTACGTACTATTTATTACTATCACCTATCGTACTCCACTGTTTTTTGACAACACATATATTGGTTATGGATGGTGAGGGATCGTCCATAAATGACGTCATTCAAATTTCATAATTTAACTACCCCCCTTTCGTTAGTTTAACCATTTAATTATCACACTATTCTATAGCATATATTTGTATAATAGCAAAGTGCAAATATTATAGCTATATATTGAATATAGCTATATTTGCGAGCAATACCCCATGCCCATATTACTGCTAAGACTGCCATTAAGCAAGGAACCTTGTTTTTAATTAATAATGTAGATTTAATTAATTGCATGACTCTGTCACTAAATCAGAAATTACTTCAATAATTAAATCCACAAAAGGTAATGCTGCAGGTAGGCTGAAAAATGTACCTCCTAATAAGGTTTTAAAACTATTTGACTTATCCCGGCTTGGCAGTTCAGTGGTCTGACTACTGGATTGCGGAGTCGGGGGAGTCTGCCCCACACGTGGATTGTAATCAAGTTAAGACAGGACTTCGATGCAGTGAGGAGGATTCAGTTTGGGGTAGGGAGATGGTATAAGTGGACTGGTGGTATGTATGTTGATCCGTAGCCTTGTGCAAGAGACGGAGATATAATATAATAGCGAGTGAGCTAGGCACAAGTGTTGACAGGAGTGGACGGGGCACGAAAGGTGCTAGCACAATTACGCTCGGTAGAATTAACACAGCTACAATTTGGCTTTGTACGATATGGGAATATCGTATAAAATTGGAACAGTAGGAGCGATTTTGGTACGATTGGGCTCTGTAAAATTAGCACCGGCACGAGTGGTGCTGGTACGAATTTTGCTGATTGTTGTTGGCCCATGTAACAGTAATTTTATTGGTTCTGTGGGTCCAATAACAGTAGCACCAGTAAAAGATGGCTGGGTACGAGAGGGACCGGTACAAAAACAACTGTGATACGATTTTTATAATGTCTTATGCTATAAAAAGTCGTATGAATACAATAAAATGTATAAATAATATTATAAATATATAATATATAAAATAATAAAACTCCCGCTACCCTTTCTCATTTCTGGTGGGTTCAAATGTGAAGACATCAGTTGTGATAGCCCCACCCTTCCCCGACGATCATTCCATTTCACATATTATTTTAATACACAGAGTAACAACAGCGTGAAACGTACAGTCAACGTACGGTCGGCGTACGGTTGGCGTATACGTACGGTTGTGTAGCAAGTATGTACATGCCTTTGAAATTTCATACTCGACGTATGGGTCATTTAAAAGTTGTTCGAGGAAAATCAGTTAAAAACAGTGATCTGTGGATCATGACCATCAAACGGACGGAGAGACAGACGAACGAACATGACGTTTTCAATGAGTGCTCAGCATTGAAATAGAAACAAAATCATGTCAGTGTCTGTTGACTGCCACTAAGTTCTACCATTATTTAAAGTAACAATTCACAACTTCAAACTTTCCCTCAAAAGAAGTCATGGAAGTATTGTTTTGTAATAAATGCATATAGGGATCATCCATGTATAACGCCATCTGAGGAATATGTGGTTTTAGTCGGTACTGTGGGGGGGGGGAGGCTACTAAATGTGTGGTTTGAGTTTGAGTTTGAGTGAACTTTATTCAAATGTCAGATTCATTCAATACAATTGTACTGCTTTGGTGATTTGGGTGACGTCATTTACAGACCATCCATAAGTTCGTACATAGATTCGTATGTTGGTTCGTAATGCTATATCATTGGTGAATTTCTTTTGTTTAAATAAATGAAACTTTGCTAGCGCGGGCTAGGTTCCAATTGCGCCGTTCAAATTCACCAACGTTTTTGACCCAGTCTCCCGCATTGTTACCTTCTTAAGCATTGCGTAAATGGCCATCTATATCGTGGGGTGTCTTGTTTATTCAAAGTGGCTCACCATCAACTTTAGTGACGCCATTTGTGTTTTGCCCCTATCAGCCGACCATACCTACCTGTACTATCTGTAGTCTATGTGAATGCCCATAGATTTTCCTGGAAGTGTTTGAACAAAAGTGTACCTACAATTCAAAATTCAAAGTACCTACTTATGTATGTGCGTAGCATGTAATGTTAGAAGCACTCAGGGCCGACACAAACTCGGTTTTTGTACTTGTATGAAATGAAGTGTAAAAATTTTTGAGGGTTGGTCCAGTTAACTGCTAATTGCAAAAAACTTACTAAATAGATCATACTTAAAAACTATACAGCACATTTAAAACGCATTTGCGTGATTTCAGAAGTTTTTAGATGCTGAGTTTAAGCATCTAATAAGATGGTCATGTCCGTCTGTCCGTCCGTCTGTTGGCCGTACACTACAGGTCACAGTATTAATCCGATTTTCATGGAACAAGTTTAAAGCGACCAAAAATGCGAGCAGGCAGGTCTGTATTGTTTTTTAACTTTGTTCGGACTGACCATTGTTCCACAATTAACAGTTAAATGGACCCATGTCAAAATTTCTGGGAGTGAGTAGCATCTAAAAACGGGTGAATAGGCTGGACATAAATGACGCCACACAAATTTACCCAAAGTTTCGACCCACCCACCTACCTTATTAATCTCGTTAGCGTTGCATAAAAGGCTATATCTTTAACACGGTGTGTCATTCTTTTTCCAGTGACCCACCCTCAATGTGGGTGACTTCATTTGTGTCCCACCCAAAATGCCTTCAACATACGAAGTACCTATATTCACGATGTCCCGTACGACAACTGCCATCTACGCACCTTAATAATAACATCATTTTGGAATGGTGAAGTTACATACGATACAATATATTTGACTCTAAAGTTCAAAATAGTATTTATTTTTATTTTCATTCCGCAAGTGTGTTGGCGTATTGGCTTCTACATTGTTCTTATTTTTGGGTTTGTTAGATGCTGAGCTTTAGCTCATAAGCATCTATTGAAATGGTTTGGTCTGTCTGTCTGTCCGTCTGTTGGTCGTGCGCTACAGGTAAGTTATGACCTAATCCTTTTCAAATAACTTTTAAACGCTTACAAAAGCACCCGCGCAGTGCGGTATAGTTTTTGGTCAAGATCGTATTAATAGTTTTTCCACAGTTAGTAGTTAAATGGAGCAACTTTCAATACTTTTTCCACTTTTTTTTGCTCTCAAGCAAAAACCGCCGTTGAAATATAATCACATTAGCGGCACACTTACCTTCATTTCTAGGTAGGTGCGTTTTGCATTTCACATGATTTTGCACATTCAAAAATCTCATAAATTTCCATTTCCCGCTACGAACTACAGAGGGTGTAAGAGTTGTGCATCTGGTTTAGCATGCTAAGCTCAAGTGTCTATTCACATGGTCTTGTCCATCCGACTGTCAGTCCCTCGATCTGTCTGTCTGTTGGTCATGCTCCACAGGTCACAGTTTTTTATTAATTTGCTTTAAACAACTTTTATACGACCAGAAATACAAGGGCAAAGTGCCATATTGTTTTTGGGGTTGGTCGAACCAACTAGCTTTTTAAAAATAACTGTTGAATGGTCCCATGTCTAAGCGCATTGGAATGATACAACTTTTAACCGCTCACAAATCCAAGGGCAAAGTGCCATATTGTTCTTGGGTTTGATCGAACCAACCAGGTTTTTACAAATAACTGTTGAATTGTCCCATGTCAAAACGCATTGAAATGGTATGATTAAAAGCGGATGAAATATACTTTAGCGAACATAAATATTTATACACCCGGAAGGTGGAACTACGTTTCTTTTTTGCGCGCTACTAAAGTACAAGTATATCTTACGCTATTGGTATTAACGCAGCCAACTTTGATAAAAAAAGGTGGGGAGGGGGGATGACTGGGTTGTTCCATCAATAACGTCCTTCAAATCATCTTTCGTTTATAGGGATGGTCCGTAAATGACGTCGCCCAATTCACTACTTCACTGAGATAGTCCATAATCACTACTTTAATGGGGTGGTTCATAAATTACGTCGCCCAAATCATTACATTATTGGGATAGTCATAGTCCACAAATGACGTCGCCAAAATTATCAATATTTTATTTTAATGGTCTATAAATGACGTCGCCTAAACCACTACTTTATTGGGGTGGTCCACAAATGAAGTCGCCTAAATCATTACTGTTGATAATGCTTTCGAAAAAAAGTTTCGAAATGTCAATTTAGGAATAGCTGCCGCTGATTATAAAATACCAATATTTTCTAGATTATTCTCTATCGTTGCTACAAGAAGGACCTACACATTTATTAAATGTAATATTCGCTGAAAGCTCAGCATCTACTTTGGGCCCTCAGTGGACAAATCCGGCGAGATCGATGCATCTTTACTTCGTGTTTTGTCTTTCAATAATATTTTGAAAATGTTGTGCTTTGCACTTTTTATGGCTGATTTACACTTTTTGACTCTGCCAATCACAGCGCAAGAATTCAAAATTTAAAAATTTTCTATGACTAAAAATATAAATAAAAATTTACCCCAGTAGATTTGACATTTACATTTAAAAACTTTTACATATGGTCGGGCCAAGAAACCGTGGTCTGCTCGGGTGTGGTCTGAAAAAATCTGGTCTGGTCAGGGTCCCCAGATCACCCCGCTCCCCACTATTACCATTACAGATATTTAACCTCAAGACGTAGACGTGAGTGACACCGCTGCAATAATAGCAACCAAATGGATATTGTTTATAATGCTGCGTCTACGTTTGCGTAAGGTTATTGAATTATTTATAGCTATCACAGCAACGCACGGAGGGACACGACGCCGGACCAAACCGTTTCGAGTCACGGGAATCCCAAAAACAAATTAGGAAATACAACTTAAAATTATGGTTCACAGGGGATTATACAAAAAATAAAAATTACTCAAAATAAAACAAATGTTCTATAAATAAACCAAATAGTGCAGAAAACAAAATTTTCTAACTAGACTTCACCTTTTGCTGATGGTCGGACCAGGAAAATATGGTCTGGTCTGGTCCGAAATCCTCGAACCAGACCAGACCAGGCCAGATTTTAGTGGTCCGGACCAGACCATTTCGATCACTAGATACATACAATAAACAAGAAAGGTTTGGACACCAATTTATATTGAATTTGAAATGGAAAACGTGAATAGAGGACTATGGCGTTAATAAGCATTTGGTTACTTGAATGTTGTAGTTTTTAATTACAATTCACAGACTACAGACAAAACGAATTTGAAGGCAAGTAATAAGTAGATTAAATCAAAAAATCTTCCAAACTAAAAAAAATGAAGAATATTGGCTTAGGTAGGTAGTGAACGCAGATTAGTTAGCGGACACAGTTATCCACTTTGCCATTCCTTTGCCATATCCATTGCGAATCCGGAAACGACGATATTTAGCATTGAACTATTTTAGAAATGCATTTATCCATCCACTTGTTTAATTTATTTTCGGGTTACTCCTTAAATACGTCTCGAAATCGCGATAGTATTTAAATATAATGTTTTGCGTTGGTTTTTCAGTGTGACGTAATTTGACCGCATAGTTACACAGTCAGTACATAAACGGTGCTGTTTTAAAGCCGACAGCCAGACTTTATGCAAGGCACAAAGAAGTAACTTAAAGAAGTAATTAACTGTATGTATGTATGTTACTACACTGTAGTATCGTACTTACAGGCCAAAGCCTATGCACACTTCGAACAATTTACTCTACCGCTCACTCTTCAGAGATACACCATACAAACTAGTTTGAGTGTATTCTTTGAGTTTGCGGACTTGTAAATTATACTAAACTTACTTGGGAAGTTATACCTATTAA
>JAQFZE010002059.1:0-15650 GCA_034695245.1 Dicyrtomina saundersi | reverse complement strand
AATCCCAATCCCAATCCCTCATCAACCCAACACAATAATAAACTTATTCTTCCCTTCCCTAAATTATTTTTAATTCCCTTTTTTGTATATTTAGCATTAGATAGACGTCAAGTGTGTGTTAACTGTTCACTGTTGACCCTTTTTGTAATGATAGTTGATAGTTGTCCTAAATTCTGGTTCTGCGGCGTGTTTTGACTTTGACTGTCTTCGTGTGTAGTTTAAACGAGGTGACAAGATTAAGTAAAATATTGTTTTGGTACATTTAATTATATTTCATATTTCATCATTATCCTCCATTTGACTGAATATACATTTTTATCCTTCAATATTCGACCCCAACCCCAACCACAGATGACAGAGAAACAAAGTAAAGTTTGAAATTATATTCTGTGACTCTGTGTTGTTCTTTGTATTCCTATAATATCAAATAGAAGTTATTAGTCAAGTTCGTAATTAATTCATGACAGACAGACGATCTAATCTAAATCACACGTATTATCAATATTGCAATTCAATACAGCGCATCGTTTACAGCTGACAATCAACAGTCAACAGTGTCATTGTCGCAGTAGGTATTTGTTGTCTTTATAAATAATCAGGTGTTGGGTGTTGCTACTGTTGCTAGTAGTGAGTGATAATTGATAATTGACATACAGACAGTTGACAGTGTTCTATTTGTGTCCTCAGTATCTCTGGTTTTGTCGGACTCTTCTCGTAATATTCAAGCAGTAGTTTTCGTAGTTAAAGGTCATAATTACTACGCAAGTAGGAAAACGAAATAACAGAGTAAGAAAGTAATTTGTTGAATGTTTTATTGACATAATTTTTATTGTCAGTACAAAGCACAAATCACACAAGCAGAATGAATTATTAATGATTAATTCAATTTTGAACGCTAAATATTTACTCATCGTAATGAATTTAGATGTCAGATGTGAAGTCATGAATCGTTGTTGTTGGTGTTGAATTCCAAAATATTTGACATTGCCAAAGTTAAATTTTTGTTGTTCGTTATGCATCTACTACCTAATCGTTTAGTGTCGAAAATTATGTAATACGGCATATTCGGCAGTAGCTACGAATTTACGCGTGACCTTGATCATTCTAACAATAAGGACATCAAAATTCAGTATTAAATTTAACGACTCTTTTGTTGATTGTTTTCCATATGTAGCAACGCATCGTGTATAGTTTTGAATTGAAGCAAATAACAATTGAAATTGTGATGCTTTCAAATCCTGTTGCACCCAAAACACTTGGTGGTCAACATTATCATGTTGTGCATTGTTTTTACCTTTAGATTATTGTAATTAGATATATATGAATTTGATTGATCCTGCCTGAACTTGCAATTGGAAATTGCACGTGGACAAAATAAGGTTTTAGTTGTGCACAGACTAGCACTTTGTTTTCTCTTATCTTAATCCCTTGCAGTTCACTTCCAAATAATAATAATACTATAAGTAAACACAAATAATAATCTAGAATTGAATAGGAACTAAATTTTATCTGAGTCATGAACGAAAGGTTTACACGACAAGGAATAACCAAGTTAAATTTCTCACTTGTCACTAGTTAGTCGACATAGCAATAGGAAACAGATGCAATTCATTGTACAACTGTGAGGAGGCTGTAGACTGCAATAAATCATGGTGATGGTGATTATCGGTGGCAGTTTTCGATGAAGATGAAGTAAAGCTGAGAGGGGTTGGCTTCGCATAACTTGTACAGAGCTGACAGTATAGTCAAGTTGTTAGGCGAGTAGCAGTCTATTTTGCAGTATTGAGTATCGTCGAGTTCATCTGGTGCGGTGCTGAGTATTTTTCTGGATGTCATCAGTTATTTTCACACAAGACAGATAATATATTGTATTTTCGACATTGTGATGTATTTTTTAAGTAACAATTTGTTTTGTAGGTACTTTGTACGCTAGTCCTACTATCTGTCCCATTTGGATTTAGTTTACACATACAAACATTTGTAAGTAATGAACTCCCCCCACAAAGCAAATCAATCAAAGGTTATCACTTGTGTCGGCGTCTTCGAAATTAAAATTTGCCTTATTTGCATTCGTCCACACACATGTTCTTGTGAATCGTTTAGTGCGATCGATCTTTTTTAATTTATTTATTTAAACTTTAACGACGATTGCTCTACTGACTCTACATCTGAAAGATAAATACAGGAGCTGTAAAAATTTCTTTGAACGTTCTAATTTTCACTAACTATAGTAAGAAAAAAAAACCCCTCAACCTCTAAAATTTAGGAAAGTTTCGTAGGACGAAATTCTTTCTCCACGTTTAAAATATACGCGATTAGTATATGCGATTAGTATAATAAACGGGAGGAAATTGGATTTGCTGATCCATATAATATTATCTTACAATTATAAAAAATATCAATAAAAGGGAGAGAAAATAATAAAAGTACCTAATTAATTAATTTAATTATCAGATTCAACGCTAATTTCATTACGGCACTAAAACAATGGCGGAGATTCAAAAGAATCAAGGTGCTTCGACGACAGGAACTAATAATAGCAGTGCTTCGAGAAATGAATCCGGAAACCAGGAAAGTGTCTCTTCATCTACAGTGACAAATGTTGCACATCATCCATACCAGTCAGAACCCTCACCTCCTAAACTCAAGTCCATTCTCCCGGCCTCAGCAGAATGTACATATACTCCGTGTTACTGGTGAGTCAAATTTCTGTATGTATCTTTTATATACGTTTTATTTTTCATATTATAAGGTACTAAGCGCAAAAAGAGTTGAAGGACAAACCAAGTCAGTTGTATAATCGTTTTTTATTTAAATTTGCATGCATTATAAATTTAGTATATTCATGCAAAAAATAGGGTTCTAAATGAATAGTATTTCTAGGAACATAAGTAAATGTAAAATAGTCAGAATCTTATAATTAGGGAATGCATCTATAAAGAAAAATCTAAAATACAGGAAAATAAGGAAAATATTTATTAAGTATTGTTGATGATACGATGAGTTTAGGGCGTCAGCAAGTCAGCACTATCTTTGGTTGACAAAATGACAACGCGGCTATATCTGTCTATCTAAAAGTCTCAGCATGTGCCTGCGTTTCGAGAGATTGGAATCGTGTTTACTTATCGGATTACAAAAAATGCGCTCCATTCTCCATAATAGCTGAGTCATGAGAAAGGAACAGAGTACATAACATACTATAATACTCCGAATTATTTGAATTTCTGATAAAAAGATTATATTTGCTTTAACTTAAGATTAGTTGGCAGTGGACACTCAGCTTATTGATGCAAGGTTATACAGTGGGTAGGTGCCCAGCCCATCCACGATCTCGCTGTTAAGTGCATGTGAAGGTGAATGGAAATTTTAATTTAGTATCCACGCAAGAATGAATTCTCTCTAGCCAACTGTCAACTAAGTAATAATAATATTGTAGAGTCATCTTTATGTTCGAAAAAAAATCACTTGTAGGACTAAATAAGTCCAGAAGGGCATTCTATTTTGTTGACAATGTCAGAGCTTTACTTAATAAAAATAATCTACCAACCGTTTGATTTTGAAATTTTTCTCTCTAAATTACGGCAGGTACATATTATATTATTATATTTATCATGCAGTCGTATATCGTGTAACATATCAAAATATCGAATCATCTGTAAAAAGACACGGGTCAAAAATACATGGTCAGTCTCGTTAACGTTATTGTGATGGGATAAAATAATTACTAAATGAACAGTTAAACAGTTATGTAATTTTTTTTTAAACTACTAGTTAGTTTCGAAATTTTGTTTTCTTTCTCACAAGAAATAAGCGGAGAATTAATATTTATATAAGAAGTTAATTTGTCAGTTTTCATTTATCATGTGTGAAGTGAAATCTGTTTTGGGAGAAATTATCTCATTAGCTAAGAAATTCTTCGTCTACTATCTCCTTTAAATATTCCTGTAGTTGTACCTTATTAATGATTTGAGTTTAAACCTCTAGCCGGTTTAATTCGAAATTGGGAAGAATAACATCCTATCGAAACTTTCAAAATGCTCATACTTTTAGTTTCAACTTTCGACACTGTTTTAAATATTGAATGTGTAGTGTTTAACAGTTACTAATAATTACTTTTGAAAGTAGCGAGAATTATTATTGGTGTTTGTAACAGTCGTTTATTGTGTCTTGTTGTGAGCAGTTATCGGCGATTATAATTTCAAAATTAACGTATGAGAATATTATGACTTGACGACACTTTGTATGCATCGGCGTTTGGTATACTGTGTATGGTGTGCATATTGCTGTATATGCTCATGTGTGACTTGTTGTAATTGCTTGTTTTCCAATTTTCTTGTTCTGTCTTGGGTGATATAAAAGCGATAACGCTTTATTTGAGAGAACATCAACGAATGAGGCTTTCTTGTGTATGAGCATCGGTTATTTTATGCGCTGTTATTTGTTTAATAGGTGGATTTCTTGACATGATCGTTATGACCTTGCCCTTGACCTTAGTAATTAAATAGAGTTCGACTCACAGTTTGATTTTAATACTCCACTAGGATCAGGCTGTATATTTTAAACGTATTCGTTTCGTGCAAAGATTCCAGAAATATTACAGGAATCGAAATGCTTGTAAATAGTAAATACAAACTTCAGCTCACAAAGATACCTCTTGAAATTAGGTTTATACTTCTATAGCATCAATATAATTTGGTTGTCATTGGTTGAAGAAAGTGGCAGGCAATCTACTTACGCATACGTTTAAAGCAAACTATTGTTTTGGTTCGACACGCACAACTGCAAAGTTTATATAATGAAATGACACACTTTTTCGATAAAATGTCTGCCTTTTCCGTGTAAGAAAAAGACCAATGAAGTTAGATTTACTTTTTTATACAGAAGGTATTGATTGACAGATGGAATTATAATTAGTGCTACACTTCACTGTACAAATAATACCTGTTTGCCTGTTTTACTTTGCTTCTACTAATTAAAAATTACGGCAATTCAAGGTTTGAGAGGTACGACGGAAGGGAGCACAGTTCTGTCACTGTAGTGGGTTAGCAAGATTCCGCCCTTAAGGCCCTTATAATCCCCATTTCATTGTTACAATTATTGAATTTAAATAATTGAGCAAAATTTAGAATATTTTCATTTTTTTTTATATAACGAGAGTGTTACCAGTTACCATTTGCTTACCCGGTCAATCGTTTCCATTGACGCCAGCCATCTCCAAATAAAAATGTGCAAAATGTGTAGGTATTAGCTGTGAAGTCTCTACATTGAAATTAAAACTTGTATTACTTAATAATTAGTATGTGACGATTTAAACGTTTTTAGTTAGCTGAAATTAGAATAAACAAACTAGTTCCGATCCCAATTTATGGATTTTCCACATGTAGCACCAATACATTTTGCTTGCACACTTTATATACTATTTGGAGGTGCATCGAGAAGAGACGAAGTTGTCGGTGTTATCCAGGAGACGAGGGACGTGAAGAATAGTATCCGTATCCGTACGGTAGCGAATGTCTCAGTCTGTTTGATTAAACCGGATGGGATCTAATTTTTGCCGCTTGAGCATTTTTAGCAGAATATAAATATAACAATGATCATAGCTACCAAGTTCCTTATCTGTACTAATGAACAGCCGGTATGCGGGGTACAATGCTAGTCATATCATGTGACTAAACGTCTTCGTTATTCGCGTACTGTCTGCTACCAAACGAAAATTATTATTGTTTTGAATTCATAATATGCCGTACTTTAATGGTTTTATATAGTGAAGTACTTTTCATTTACAACTAGTTTGAAACATCGCTCATAAAGGACGCATGTTCATAGTACTTGACAATAAAACATTAACGTTTCTCATAAACAACTTTATGATTTAAAAAGAAATTAATTTGTTTTTGGAATAATTTCCAATTTTGTAGTGTGCTCCGTTAGTGCTAGTCGGAGCTGATAATAACTGCACAATAACTCTGAATGACATTTTTCGTCTTCTTGACTTTCTTGAGTTAGCATTTGCCTACACTGGAGATTCGATGTACAGATATGTATTTTATGTTAGAATTATACCTGTTGAAGTGAATTTGGAACTGTCTAGTTTAATTATAGTCTTCCCTTGGACTAACTAGCAACATACCCGCAGTATGGTAAAGCGAAATGAGATTAGGTAGTTTTAGCCACACGGAGGTTTGATTAAAGATAATTAAATGTAGGTACCTACTTCTCTTTCCCCCTCTCTCTCTCTTGCTCTAGGTTTTTTGTGTTGCTCCCGTACCTTTAGTTACTTGCAATTGTTTTTACTTTTCTCTAGATTTTGAACAACTTCCGGGGGTAAAGTTATAATTGAATCAGAATGCGTATATTTGCGATACAGAAACACGAAGTTATTCTAGACTGAGACAATGTCAAGAGCACGTATTATTATCTTATTTGTTGCTGAAGACGAAGACACTAACTGGCTAATTTCCAATTTGTTTATTATTCTTAACAATTTCAAATTATGAGCCAATATTTGTGTGATTATACTTAGTAGTTCAGCCGTAGCTGTTACATAGTTGTCTACACTTTTGGGTTTAACATTAAATTGAGCCTAGGGTTTAATAAAACGGGTAATTACTTTACTGTAATTTGTGGGTGTTTTCTGAGTTGTTGGCTGTTAAAATACCTGCGGATGTTCAAACATTATTTTAGCTTGCGGTAGACTTGGTTGTAATTAATGTAACTTGTAAAAGCTGGTGCTGAACTGGCAATACTGGCATCCTGCAATCATTTATAACTTGGTCTGTCATCACAAGGATGCATTTCAGTACAGCTTAGAATGTTATACTTATTTGTTTTGTTTGCACTTGTTAGCATGTCTAATAAATTAAGTCGTTCTTTTTCTCTCTCGTTTCATTATATGCTATATTCGCCTGCATGTAAGCAGCCAGATGTGTTATAGCATGATGGTGTAACTTACCTAATTTCTTCATTAGTAGCTGAAAAATGTTTCATATGATGTAAGGCATACTAAACTAGTGAAATTGAACCGTATTCTATGTCATATTAACCCTATCCCATTCTATTTATTACGAACTTATAGAAATGAATAAATGTGTAGTAGCCCCTCTAGTGGGGCTAAACAATAGGTATATTAAAATACATTACTCAAACTCAAACAAAGCAAGCGCATTTTAATCAAAGTCAATATTTAAATATTGTAGAAAAAGCTATACAGCTTAGATCCATGAATGGTTCGTTCAATTCTATTCACATACATTTTTACGTTTAAACGTTGGCCATGCTAGGACATCGATAGGGGTGTAGTAATATTTTATCCCACAAAATGTCGTATCTATAATGTTGTTGCTTTATTGCTTTATGAAATGTAAGGTAATCGGAAATTGACGTACTTATTTTGTGTTTTTGTTATGATGCAGTGAGGAGAACGCTTGGAAGATGTGTGATAAAATTCGGACAGATTACTCTTCTGAAGTCGAGTACTGCCACGTTGCTTTCATATCGAATCCAAAACGAATGGTTCCCTTGTGGAGGCAGAAATCTGGGAAGAATGAAGAGAAATTAGCGCTTTGGGTAAACATCAGCATCATTAAGCTTACATTTTCGATTATTTCCCTGAAAACGGGATTTTCTTACGTGCATCAGTCATTATTTCTGATGACTGCTCTTGATTTGTTAATGTCTCGCTTATAGTAGAAATATATTTTATTGATTTTTCTAGTTACTTGCTTTTCTTTTATTTCTCGTTCTCGTTTAGCTTGTTTTGAAGATAAAAGTAATTCAGGCCAAAAGGAAAGTATATGTTTTTTGATGATAGTAAAATTAAGATTCTAAGTATATACAGTATATTTTTGGATACTATGAACATTTTTTTTTATTCATCTTTAAGTTTTGAAAAAATGTTTGTTTACTTTATCACCTTCGTTCAGCTTCCACAGGTTATGGTGTTAACTAGTAACTTCTATGAATATGTCTGTACATTCAGCCGATTCAACATTACTGAGGCAGTGGTTAATTTCAGCATTTTTTAAGATGACTATGATTTTAAACCTGGCTACCGACTTTGTTCTTGTCCAAAATTTTAGAAAAATTGAATTCATTTTGAATTTGTTTGGGATTTTGTTAAATATTTTACAGGATTACCATGTGATTCTATTCTACAATCCAGACGAAAGATGCGTTGTTTATGACATGGACTCAGATCTCCCTTTCCCCACACATTTTCACAAGTATGTAACGGAGACCTTTAGAACAGAAAATATTCTTCAAGCGGAGTACCACAGATTTTTTCGAGTTATCTCCGCGTCTAAATTTCTCACGCTTTTCTCATCTGACAGAAGACATATGGTCCGTGAAGATGGTTCATGGATTAAACCACCGCCAACTTACTCAGCCATTTGTGCTAACGGAGGTAGGCTGTTCCATTCATTTCGTTAATCTTAATCATAATAATTTGGGTATCTGTCTCTGTCTCGAGACACGTCATCACTTTGCTAGCTCGATTCCAGCACTTACACTTTATTTACACCCAACAGTCTTTAAAGGGGTATACTGCTTATTATCGTCTGAATTTGTGGCTGTGCCTATTGTATTCTTTACATTCCTATCATGGCTATCATTTATGTCTCTTTCCTTTACAACACATAGGTGTAAGTTTTGTTTTATGGTAGCCACTAATATCATTGCTTTGTAATTCGGCTGTGGTAGTCTAGGATCTCTGTACACGTAATTTTATTATATTGCGAAGGTTATTTTCCTCACAATAATGTAAGATTTTTCGAAATATTTATCTGAGACTTTTATAAACGACCGATAAAATTGAATCACCAAAAAATCACACAGCTTTATCAATTCACTCCGATCGGTGGACTTCATTTCCGTAAACTTTTTATATTCTTAAACTTTTTAGCATTTGGCCCAAATTCAACTGAAGTTAAATTTCTCACATAAGTATGAATTGGTCTTAGCACGAGGATAAATTTATTTACTCCGAAGTGACGCACAATTGGGATTTCTGTACTATATTGGGAGAAAGTTGAAATCAGAAAGGGAAATAAGTTTTCCATGCATAACAAATAAGTGTGAGGTAGTTGACATACTTGTCAAGTATGTTTTATATTCACAACAATAAATCATGCACCTTTTCCCTTGAAAATAATTTAGACGCTGTTGTGCTGTACTAATATTATTAAATACTTGGGAAAATCCGAATTAGAATAAGAATATTGGGTAGTTAACCTGTACGGTAGCTACTAATTAATTGAATTATTGCACACAAATTTAAATTCAAATTGTATTTTGCCAAGTTTCGTGAGAAAAATTAAAGTTTTTTTTCGTTTCAGTGAGCAATATGGAACAATTTATGGATATGACTACGCCCAAGAATGAATTTGGGGAACTGTTCAACCTAATGGAGCTCGTGCGAAGATTTTACAAACCAAGACAGTTATCATGATTTGAACTTACACCTCCTTATTTAGTCTTTGCATTCAGTTTAAATTTACACTGTAGATATATTATTACATATATATAATACATATAATGTTATTGTTAATGAGGGAAGTCGTAGCAACGATGTGTGTAAAGTGCACACTAAAATATGTGATGGAGATACGGAAAAGATGGTTTAATATTCAAATATTGACTGTTAAGTGAACCGTACACGCAACAGTCTATAACTAATTGCTCGATAATATGTGGTGACGAATTGACAACTGAATATAATATTTTGTTGTTGAATTTAAAAAAGATACTTTCAAAACGTACGAATAATTGATTCTGAATTCTTCTCAGTTTGATATCATTGTTTCATGAAAATAATTCTTATTTTAACCGTTTTTAAAATGAACCACGTAAAAGTATATGTCAGGTTGTACAGATAGAAATCTTATAATGGAACTGAACTCTGTAATTGCTTTTCTGTTGATACATGCGACATTCTATTCTATTAAAATTCAATTCGTAGGAAAACGATAATTATTTGGAAATCTCAACATTCAAATTTTGATAAAATTCAAAAATGGTTGAGTATGAAGTAGACATTTTAAAAACAAAAATTATATTTTGTTGACGATATTTTTAGTTAATGTTTAAAGTCCGAGTTATAAATAGCAATAGCAAGAATTTTTTTGAATATTCAGTTACGTTTTCCCCTCCTCTAATTCAGTGTATTTCATTTTAGTCTACACATACAAGCTTTATATGCTTTAAATGAAATGCGTACGTACTTGCTACTATTATAATACCTGTAACAAAAGTCAGTCCTTGAAATCTCATAGCCTTAAATTTCGTATATAATTAATTATACGATACATTATATGTATGGTACGACATAACTTTTGGAGAGGTCGGAGCAGATTTTTTATTCAAATTTCTTACGACTAATAGTTATTGATTAACTTTCGATATACGAATGAGTTAAAAATTGTGTACATATAATTAATTAGCAGTTAGGTAAAGTACTTAAAAAACTGAAATTATAAGCCTTACGGCGGTCTAGTACTTCGTGTACATGTGATCTGAGTCCACGAGGGAGTGACACTGCATAGTTTTTTATATATGTTGTTAAATCAAGATTTATCTGTTGACGCTGCGTAGAACGTGATAAAAAATTCTTATTGTTATGTAAATTTTATGCTTACCTTTATCTGGTATTGTTATTACTATTGTTAGAATCGAGAATCACGAAGTTTTTAGGTTTGGCAAATACATACGTATAGGCAAATTCAGAAGTGGATTGCGTTCTGCGTAACGTATTAACTTCAGTGGTGGAATATTATAGTCAACATTTAAGTAATCGTTCATATCCTTTTTTACATTTGACGAAGGAACCAAAGAACATTAGAATTAATACTACATTAATCTCATGATGAGGTGATTGCACTATTCAGCTGTATTCAGTAGCTACAATCATCGAATCATCATGCATACAAACTAACATACGCCAAATTCAAAGGGTATGATGGTTTACAACTTCAAGTCCAGCTTTGTACATAATTATTGTGCATAACTAATTGTACATGTGGGGAAAATACAATTGTATAATTATAACGTATCTTACCTAAATTCAACTAAATTACCTTTATAAAAAAACACTAATTTTAATTCAATAATACACAAACATGGAAAGATTGGTTATATGTACTGTATAAACACACTATAAACTGAGCTACCTAAAAGCATTTCAAAAAACATGTAATAATAATAATCATTATACTTACATACCTACTGCATGTTACTCTACTTAAGTATGGACGTATGTAATGACAAGCTAGTTAGTGTCGTTTCGATATGTGTTGCTCAAAGCACATGGCAACGTTTTAATTTTTAAATATCTAAGTGTCTTACTCAGTGTATGCATGTGCGACAAATAGTTCTCATTGTGTTATTTATATGTAGGTAGGTATACTGTGAGAGTTACTGCGATTCGTACGTATTTATATGCGTGAGTATTACATATAATATGCAATTCGAACAGAAAAAATCGTTTCAACTATAAATTTTTGTTGCATCATCATTATTGTATTGAATCAGAGTACATCCATTAAATGGCTTATGCAAATATTACAGGTAATTCATAAAACATTGCAATGCTACAACTGTGCTAGGTAGTTACCTAGTCTATTTTGTTTTCGGGCGATTTAAATTTAAATTCGGAATATTTTAAGTTTAACTGACCCATACATACATTATTCCTCAGTTGAGCAACCTAAAAGTGTATTTTAGAATATTTCAATGTATAGAATGAACTATTTTTTGGGTTCAGTCAGACTGAATGGAGATATTATTTTGCCAAACTTTCAACTTTTACTTCAAAAATTTCATGTACACATTGAGTATTCCTTGTAAATATTCACACTAGATTTATGTAGTTGGAAGTGAATTGGCACTATTCAGAATGTAATTATGAATCAGTAACTTTGGTATATACTATTTAAGGCTAGCTATTAGTTCAGTTAAGTCGCTGTGTAAAATTAAGTTTTTGAGTAATTACATCACAAATTGTTTTGCACCATCCCATCGTTAAATCTTCCGTTTCTCATTTTAAATATTGCGCATTGTCGTCGCAAAGTAAAGAACTACGCGAACTGTAAGCTAGTCTTTGATCTTAGGAAATATAATATTTTTAGGAAAACTCTTGGTAATTCAGGAGTATAAAACTTGAGTAAGTAACACATCGGCCTGGCAATAGTGCTACTTTCCATACAATATATCGCGTGCGTCTAAATCTCGCGAGAAGCAAATTCAATAAAAATAACTTGAATTCTAATGTTAACGTTAGTATACTTAGGAAATATTTTCCCAATTTGAAGTGACACGATCAAACAGTGTTTTCCAAACGAGTTGCAGCCTCAACGCCTAAAATGCTATTACGTTTAGAGAATACATTGACAATGTTATTTAAATTGGGGAACAACCTCATTCTTCTAAAGTATAAAGTCTTTTGTAAATAAAGTTTCGAAATATTAATCACCTTTAGCTTGTTTCCTGTTTTGAATAAATTACATTAATATATAGATTAAGGCCTTACATTGGCCTCTGGTACTAATGCTCTGTCAACCCCAGATTAAAATATGACGTTAGTTATTTTTATTACAAAAAACATAGTCCATCATATTTTTAACTATGTCACAAGACTCGGAGTCTGTCTTCATTTGTGAATAATTTAGCTTTATTTCAGTTTGTAATCTTCCAGATTGATTACACTGAAATAATTCTGACATTGTGAAGCTACTACAATTGAAATTAAAATAAATTGATTGTTTAGTTGATTACAAGGGATTACTTCAAAGATTGTTTATGAAAGCGGATAAATATTTAGATCAGCAAATTCTCAAAATGCAAAGTGGAACGTTATTCAATTTTTGTGATCGTTTCTCTGTTTCATTAATTACTAGAAAATTTCAGATAGTTATTATACCTTTCGAGATTCAATTCTGATTGGCTATTAAAGCGACTTGTTAAGGACAATGACAGTGATAATATTATTTTCAGCAAAAATTATACACTTTTGTATTCTAAACGTTTCACAATTCCTCATTACTAGGGTAGATAAATTTCAGAATTAATAATAGAATATTATCATTACAAAAAAGATGACTAATTATATCTGTGACGTCGTAATAATTGTTAAAAAATTATTATTATAATCGTTTTGCTGTAATTACGTCATTCACGGCGTATCGTGCGTTTTCATACAGTTGACAGGACTTAAAATTTTAAAGAATTGTATAAAGCTGTATGAAAAATATTTCAGTCAAAATCGAAATATTTGGATCGAACCATTTTTATGTTGAGGGCATTTGCCTAATGCTTTGTACTTCAAAAATTAAAAGTACAACTAATTATATTATGACTTAAGTAGGCCTGGATAGGAAAACTAGTAGTATTAAAATTTGAAGCGCCAACAAAATAGTATATCATAATTATTACATCAGCAAACAAAGCAGTTTTCACTAAAACTAAACAAAAATATAATTAAACAAAACAAATGTAAATATAACAATAAGAAAAAATTAAATAGATATTATAGTATATTACAAGTAACAAGTACCTGGCTTCTGTAAATGCATTATTTAATGATTACTTTGGAGCAATGCAATGAAATACAGAACATTCTTTGAATGCTTCTCATTATTTCTACCTGGTAATTAATTGTATATCTTTATGACAGTTCAAAAATAGTTTGTTTTTCATACTATTTAATGCACATGCTCTGTTTCAACTATTCTTCTTAAAGTCATGGAGAGTTAGTAAGAGGATTTACTAATACGAGGAAATTACGTTATTAAAATATTACTTTGTACAACCTGGATCTTTGGCCTTTGGCCAACTAGGTCTCAACGCCATTGCTATTAAATAGATTACAATTTATTGTGTCATATATTTAATAAACAAAAATTAAAATTAAAAATTAAAAAATTAATAAATGTAGGTATATCATATATTATATGATATACCTACATCATAGTATATAATTAGCTGATACGACTATACGATAATTATACAAAGTTCGAATGACGCATGCAGTAAGTTGATTATGCTCTTCATAAATGTGATGCTGATAAATATTCTAATGAAATAAAGAAAAGATTTTCAGCCTACGTACTATGAAATTGTGGTGCGTGTGTTAAAATATTTATGACGTGTAATAAATTATATTTGGGGTTAAGGAGAGAACATACTGCGAATAAGGCAACATAAGTTAACTATATTATAATATTAATATACATAATATATGGTATAATATAATCATCATAATCATATAATAACTTAAAGTAGAACTGTAAGCAGCTTTACAACAATGAACTATTATTATGGTAGTTTAGAAAAGTACATTAATAATGTCTAAGTCTAAATACGAGTACGTAACTTTAAAAATTATTAATTTTAGTTTTTTTTATTAATATTTTAAATATTATTAATTTGATAAGAAGAGCTTCACTCGAAAAAATAAATTAAATAACTAAAAAATTAAATAGTTGCTATAGTTTACACCACGTTCTACCTATTTTGTCGCACCAAAAATAATACGACGAAAATTCTCATTAACATTTTTTAGCAATGATAAAATAAAATGTTCGAACGAAACGATATAAGTTATGTTGTAACCACCCGGTCGCACCGTTGTACTCCTTCACAGCGACAGCGATGGGTTGTGACTTGTGACACGAGTTTCAAGAATAAGATCTGCTGCGCTAACCACTGCACTGCACTGCACTGGCTTGTACTGATCAGTTTTGAAAAATATTTAAAATAATATTCTTCATATTCATATTGGTAAACTTAATATCAAAAATTCATACAGCTTTTAAAATACCGATAAAAAAGCCAAAACAGGTTTGAAAATTCCAATCCAAAAAAGGAACACGATGGCCGAAACAAAAACTTTACAACAAACTATATCTCTGTACAAGTAAAGAAGACCATCCCAGTGATCCCACGGACGACGGCGACGTCGACGGCATATGAACAGCTTTTAAGGTTAAACGAATTTTGATGGTACACGGCTCTGACACAATGCCATACCAAATTCTAAAGCCCTTTCTAATAATGCATTCATGCAAATGAATCACACATTATTTTCTAACTAAACAAATTGTAATAAGAAATTATTAAGTTTATTATCGAAAAGAAACAAATCTAATATTTTATAAAATCATTTTGTCGTACGTTATTGAATTTTTATGAATGCAGTGGTCGTTCAATTCGATTGAATTTTATGATAAAATGAATTTAAGAATGGGATTGACTTATAATGACATATACCTACATACATATTCCACCCTTATTTTTTTATCACTCGGTTGCCATTATATTTTTACTCCTTTTCTGTCAATTTTTGAAAACCATTTTCACACTTGACAAGGTTTTGGTTTATACTGATTAACTGATTTTATAATTGTGTTATGGATATACTTAACTTAATACCCATACATACTGATTAAATCCTCCAATGACAAGTCAACACATTCGTGTTACCGATCGAAATATGACTTTGTGCCAAATTAGGCAAACAGGACTGACAAAAACAAGTTCACCAAGCATACAATGACCTTATCATCATTTATGAGCACTTTTAGTTGCACTACATTTTACGTTAATTACAATGCCTTGATTTATATTTTTCGTCCGCATAGAAAATATTGCCCTCCATG
>JAQFZE010002058.1:0-15654 GCA_034695245.1 Dicyrtomina saundersi | reverse complement strand
ACTCCCAAAACTCCGGGAATATTCCCACTCCCAATATTCCTTTATTCCCTGGGAATAAAAAAATAGCCAACCCTAATTACAGTTGTTACATATGCAACTGAGTTACTAGACAATTTAGGATTATATTTGGTTTGTAAAAAGAATTACCAAAGGACATTTACAGCGAATCGAATTTTGACATATGATTTCCATCCAGTAACTACAAAAAACGAGATTTAGATAGGCCAACTATAAAATAAGATAGGTACAGCGACTGGTACCAGGAAACATAAATCAGACACAAATTGTTTTGTTGTACCCTGTAACCCGCAGGGATACGGAACTGCATTGCCACTGTATTTTGGTTGATGATGGATTCTAAATAACAGTATGAAAGATAGATCAAGTATAGTATGCATGAATAAGGAACGAATAAGTAGCGTTATAAGTAAATAAATCAAATAGCTGGAAAAGATTATGTAGGTGTACATCACATATACAAAGTTCAAATTGTTTAGTCGATAGAGATTCATGGAACATGGTAAAAGCGACACGTAAAGATACACCACTGCCACCCAAAAAATCTAAACCATACGATCGTCATAAAATCAATAAGCCCAGCTTATTACGTAATCCGAAAAGTGTCCATTACAATCTGAGAAAAACTCCAGCACGTACAGTTCGAAACGTGGAAACGGCCAATTCTACGAATACAACACCCACTCCTTCCCCTGTATCTCCCATTCGTAATCTAGATAGTAATTCCCCTGGTCCTCGACCATCCGCCCCTCACCTTTCCAACTTTTTGCCTTCCAATCATTCGACTCCAGTTCCACATTCGAGTGCACGTGCATTAATTAATATAATGAGACGTAACGACGTTCCTAGTGGTCAGCTAATAGATCACCCATTACCTAATAGAGAGGATCATATAGAGGGTCGTAGGCCACCAAACCGGGATAGGGATTCTTCACATACACTTATTAGGCATAATCAAAACTTAACACGAGCAGTGTTGGATGGCCAGGCAGAACAGCATCGCATGAATGCGAATTTAGAATTGCGTAATGCAAAGCAGGACGAAATGATGACCAAGTTAATGGATTTAAAACTTACACCTAGTGAGGTAAATAAAGTTAACGTACCACCAAAAAGATTTTCAGGTGACGATAAGTCTAATATTAGACAATATCTAAATTCATATAATCGTGTTGCCACGTGTAATGGCTGGAATGAGGCATTACAGTTGAGACAATTTCCTGCGTATTTAGAAGGTGAAGCAGAAAAATGGTGGGATGTTGTATCTTTTGAAAGGGACCAACGCAGAAGACGTCCGATGACGTGGGATGAAGTACAAGTAGAGATTGTACATCGATTTGGGCGTCAAGCACCAATAGATTATGTGAGAGCATACATTAATTTGAAAATGTCGAGTACAGATACTTGTGTAGGGTTCTTTTTTAAGATGTTAGAACTCATGAATCTCGCTGATCCAACAATTTCAGATGAAGATAAGATAACAAATGTCATAAAAAATTGTGCAGACGATGTACAGGATAAGTTGGCATTAGTCCAAACAACAGATTTGAATGTGTTTCAAAGCCTCTTGGCTAAGTGCGATGAATTTAGACGTGAGCGACAGCCAAAAACTGAACAGAGTTATGTATTTACATTAGGAACACCACATGCCCGGGATTCGCAGGCAGAACGCCAAAGTAATTATAATAAGAAACAGGCATATGCTCAAGCATTTCCTGGCAACAAACCTAACCTTCGCCCATGAGCTCAAAATAAATCATTTAAACAGGCGGGTTTTCGAGGGAGCAAAAATCAACAACAGGCACCGATGAGAGCTGACTCTTTTTTTACACATCCTAAGAATAAAAATAATCCACAGTCGCAGGCAGTTAATAACGAGAAACAGCCATTTACTGGTGAATGTTTTAAATGTTACAAAAAAGGACATAAATCTGCCCAATGTAGAGTGAATCTTGACAGAAAGCCAATAATATGTTATAACTGTGGGGACCCAGGACATGTGTCTCCAGATTGCCCTTTTCCAAAAAATCCAAATGCTAATTTTGCTCCTTTAAACTCCCAACGGCGGGGCCCAAAATAAACTTGGATTCCTCCGCCCGAACATTTTCTACTAATACTCATTCCCATCCCTTGTCGAAACAAAAATCCCCAGTACTAGATAAAAGTGCGAGTGTTTCTTCCATAAATGACATAGAGATACCTACATATAGCCTTAATTCTATTTCTGATAGATGTTGTTTAATTTATGCATCTGCCACCCTGTTTGGGAAGAAAGCAGAATTATTAGTTGACAGTGGAGCCTGTGTAAATCTTGTTGATAAAAAATTAATACAGGATGAGGTTATATTATCCAAGTCACAGATACATTTAAAAGGTATAGAAAAAGATCCTCTGCGGACTCTTAGACAGATAAAAATTAAAATTAAATTATCTCAAGATGTTATAATCGAAGAAGACTTTCACGTCGCGTCAAACTTGCCTTTTTCTGGTCTTTTAGGCAACGACTTTCTTATGAATCATGTAAAAGCATTAGATTTTGACACTCCATCTATCGCGATGAAAGATGGTAAAATCATACGTTGTATAGTACGTAATAAATCAAGAATTTTTTCTATATACAATGAACATCACAATCGCAATAAAGTAATAGTGAGCGTATGTGATACGGTTGTTGTTCCGTCCTTTCCACAGACAGTCCAGGTGAAAGTCAAAATTAAACCTAGTTGTAATTTATCTCATACCTCTAATGAGCATATGTTTTATTTGACTTCCCTGAATGCTCTCATGCCTTTTTCAAAAATATTAGCCACGGATCAAACAATAATTACCGATGGTACATTGGAGACCACTATTACCTTGTTAAATAGTGATAATTCATTCGTTATCCAAAAGCATGATGTTCTTTTTCATGCAGAATATCTAGCTCCACGACAAATTTTTTCGTTTCTCCCAATTCACCCGATACAAATAGCAAACTCACGTCCTGATATTTTAAAAACAATCAATAAAGATTTAACAAATGAGCAACAGGCAGTTTTGCAAAACATAGTAATGGGTTATGAAGCAACATTTCATAAAGAAGGTGAGCCCGTAACAAGGTCTACTTTAAAAGCTGGCCGTATTCGATTAAAACCTGGCGCTCGACCTGTATATGCTAGACCTTATAGGCATTCCCCGATTGAAACTGAATTTATGAATGAACAAATTATAGAATTACAAAAGGCTGAGATTATTAAACCTTCCACTTCTTCTTATTCATCCAACATGGTAATTGTGAAACAAGGGCATAGGTCCAAATTGAATCCGAACCAAGATATCAAAAAATCATTTCGATTATGTGCGGATCTACAGAAACTCAATGAAGAAGTGGAGGACAATAAACATCCAGTTCCAAATATTGATAGTCTGTTTGATCAGTTAAGAGGGAAATTATATTATGCCATCCTTGATGGGAAAAAGGGATATTGGCAAATTTCAATACATCCAGATGATACATACCTATTAGCATTTACATGCCCGGCTGGTTTATTCGAATTTCTGGTTCTACCATTTGGTTTGAAAACAGCTCCGGCTATATATCAACAATTGATGCAGGCGCTATTGAATGAACTCCTGTTCATCGCATGTCTCGTGTATATTGACGATATTATTGTTTTTGGCAGGACGTTTGAGGAATTTGCTGAGAACCTTCGCAAAGTTTTAGCACGATTGGCTAGTGTGAGGTTATTGTTGAATACAGCAAAATGCCAAATTGGAGAACGTAGAGTTCTTATTCTTGGTCATTATGTATCAGTCAATGGTATTGAAATAGACAAGGCCAAGATTGACATTTTGATGCAATTAAAACCCCCAACTACTGTAAAAAGTTTGCAGTCATTTTTGGGATTGGCTAATTACTTTCGACGCTATGTGTCCCAATTTTCTAAAATTGTGCATCCACTATATCTGTTGCTTGAGAAAAAAGCTAAATTTATTTGGGCAGAACATCAACAGCTTGCGTTTGAAAAACTGAAACATGCACTATGTCATGCTCCAGTGCTTCGACACTTTGACCCAAAATGTCCTATTTTGATTCACACTGATGCATCCGATTTTGCCGCAGGCGCCGTTTTAATTCAAGTTGAGAATAAACAAGAGCGACCAGTAGCGTATACATCTCGTTCATTTTCCAAAACTGAACGTAATTATAGTGCATACGAAAGAGAATTTTTAGCAGTTTTACACGCTATTGATAAATTTCGACTATATATATATGCATTACCGTTTAAAATTATTACTGATAGTACCGCTTTATTGAGCCTCAAGAATAATACACAAATGCATACCGGCAAGCTTTATCGGTGGTCTTTACGTCTCTCTGATCACAATTATACTATTGAGCATCGATCTGGGAAAAAACACTTTACCGCAGATTGCCTGAGTAGACTAGAAAAATTAAAAGATCTACCCACCGGTGACACAGGTGAAAGTGTAGTTGATTATGAAAACCCAATACACTTCCCCACATATTTCCTATGTCAGACTGATCTAATTATTTTACAACTTGAGGATCCATTTTGCGGTCCACGTATGAAATTATTAGAAGAAAATAAACCATGTAAAGGTTATGTATTGAGGGACTCATTATTATATAAAATTTCTGGGAATAATGAGCGACTAGCGGTTCCTTTATCTTTTCGAGATGAAGTGATTCGAGAAAACCATGACACAGCATTGGCTGCGCACCGTGCTTTTCATACGACGTACTTTCGAATTAAAGATAAATTCTTTTGGCCACATATGTCCAAATCTATTATACGCTACATACGCTCATGTGAGGTATGTATGGCTAGTAAAAGACCCTATCGACGGTTGCAAGGTCCATTGCATCCGATTACTCCACCATTATTTCCTCATCATACTATAGCAATTGATTTCTGTGGTCCTTTTCCTATCACAGCCAAAGGAAATCAGCACATTCTTGTAAGTATCTGTTCTTTCTTCAAGTTTGTTGTTATGAAAGCAACGAAAGATCAAACTGCGAGTACTACAGCCGATTTTTTGCTTGAATTAGTCTCTACATTTGGACTTTTCTATTGTCTCCAGTCTGATCGTTGTGCAAACTTTACTTCAAATTTAGTTCGCACTTTTTTGCAACGCATGGGAATTAAATATGCTAATACTACCGCATATCACCCCCAGGCGAATGGGCAATGCGAGATAGAAAATCGTACAATTAAATCCGCACTTCGTGCATTACTTGATAATAATGAACAACCACAATGGGATTTATATTTACCACAAATAATGTTTAGCATTAATACCGCAGTACAGGAATCAACCCAATTGACTCCATTTGAAATTGTTTATGCTAGGAAAGCTATTCAACCTTTTGAGATTATGATGCCTGTACAGGAAGAACAATTAAAGAAAGATAGGAAAAATGAGGCAAAGCATATATATACTTTAGCTAGGAAAGCCTTATTGCACGCTCAGGCACGATGGACATTGCGTGAAAATAAGAAGCGTGAAGTAAATGCATACGATATTGGAGATTTGTGCATGATCAATAGAGTAGCGACTCCACTGGGTCTAAAACCATCAATTACAAAAAAATTTTATGGTCCATATGAAGTTAGATTGAAAAAATCAGAGCTTACTTATGAAGTGGCACACTTAGAAACAAGACAGGTTATGGTAGTCCATATTGAAAAAATGAAACCGTATTTTGAGCGTCTCGATGAAGCAATTCCACTTGATTTGCATATTTCTCGAATCGAATGGTTAATTCGTGTATATAATGGCGTTAAACATTTACATGATAACAATTTGTGGGATAAAGTTTTAACTTGGATAAGAATACGAGAGCACGTACCTATTGTGGACTTTGACCACATGATTAAATTTCAAAATGCGAAATATCAATTGAAATTATATTTGACCTTTAACATTCAGATGGAGCAGATATTTTTGAATATATTACGCCCCCAGATAAGAAAACACATTCTTTTTACAAACTCTATGGACAGTATAAAACCTCCGGAACGACTTCATTTACAATAGAAAATTTTTACCTTACATACTATATGTAATAAACTCCAACATTATCCGGATACATTGACTACTTATGTTTACTCAGACGATGAGATGTCTAGAATTATTACCGTTTATCTAATTCCTTTATCAGAATCCAGGGAAAATTGGAGTCAGATTTTCAAGCTTTTATATCAAACGACCGAACAATTTAAATTACATTTTTTCTTACCTATTGAGTATGAATTTATTTGGACTTTTATTTTGACTATTCACTTTATGTGTTATGTAGCAAGAACAAGTAATTTTGAAAAGACTTGTCGCATTTTAGTAAATGAATGTAATTATGCATTTCCTACTAAATATGCGAATGTTGAAATAATTCGTGATAGCCTTACACTTGTCATACAATTTTTTCGACCTTTATTAAATATGATTGAAGGGGTTATAATTCACCCTACGGTACATTCTCCTTCCTCTGAAGCGATACCGAATGTAGTCATCCCTGTGCCACTGGCCTTGCCCAGTTGTCAATCCCAATCTTCCGTAGCTGTCAATACAGATGTTTGTTCGAATCCTACCATTGTAGTTACTCCACCACCTGACAGTTCTACGTCCATATCTCCTCTGTCCGTGTCACCTCGTACAACGCGTAGTGGTAGAAAGATCCGTATTCCTGATCGATTACAAGTTTCTTAAATATAGTCATTGATTCTTATAGATATCTCATAATCTTAATGATTTTGGCTCTCATTTCTGTTAGAGGAACTACTCCAATTCCATTACTTTCTCTCCCTCCTGTTTCTCCTCAAATCCTTCCATTCGTGGAGTGCCACAAACGACTTAATGAATTATCATGGGACACAACACCTGTTACGACTACCCCCTTTAATGGAACACTATCATCATATGAGACACCAGCCCTAGTGGAATACCAATGGCCTGATGTTAACTGGATAATTACTTTCCCAGCCGTAGCATGTAAAGCTTCTTCCACGGTGTTTAGTGTACACCTGGCTCCAAATGGTACTACAATAAAGGATGCAACCACTAGCCCTTCTCTGGTCGAAGCTGATGCATGCCATGCCATGTTTGATACAAAACTATCACCTGCAGGCGACCCCTTAACATTTACATCGGATTATTATGAAACCTCCCTGGTTGTCCCAGATATGCCGACATATCCGACACGATTTACAGTCTCTTTTACAAATTACCGTGTAGCTCCGTTAATGATTGAAGTACACCGAAATGGCAGTCAAGTTATTCATGGCGGACGAGTTATGGACTGTGCTTATGAAGACGGAAAATGTACTATTGATTTTACAACATTTGTATGGAACACAACAGAAGTGATTTCAGCTGTCCGGAATCTTCATACTCCAGATAATTGTATTGTCAAAGGAATGACAATGACATGTCCAACGTTGTCAAAAATATTACATACTGACGTTCCTCAATCAACTTTATCAATTATTTTTACAACATCGGAGCCTTATAATCCCAACCCTGCTGATAATCATCTCCACGCAAGATTGACTCGTTTTCAATATTATCTTCGAAAAGCTTATATGTCCCACTCTATAATTCCGGACATCCCTGAAACCTTCCAAACGGACAATATTGATGGACAACTGAATATTATGAAATGTTATCAAATTTATAATTATTCGCTTTTACCATTTAATTCTTGCTACCAGTCGCATACAATTATTTATCAGTATCAAAATAATCAGATTATAAGTACAGTAGATACAGTCAAACGGCGCATTAACTTCTATCCTATCGCCCAAAATTGTTCGCATGTTTATAATGCTCCCTCACCTGGTAATTATGTATTTGATAAATTGGGTATTGTAGTGCGAAATGATTTTGTTCAGCATTAGATGCTATGTATAAATGTTTTTTCATTTTCAGGTATAGACCTCTCCATAGAAACGTGCTTGTTTTTGCTTGTATGTGCTTATTTCAAGCTCTTCCTTCTTATGCTCTTAATAATACAAAGCATGTCTACCAAACCCAGTGGTCCCAAGTCTTACCTTTTCCGATGCCTCTTTTTCAATCGGAACCGTTGAAACACTGTACACCATTTCTTAAATATATGACTTTTCGGACATATTCCTCATTACTTCACCCATCTGACCCGTCGCGATCACGAATGACTTTGTCATATAACTTACAGAATGTCAAAATAATAGATCACGGTTGGGAGTGTATTTTTGGACATTTCAATTATACATTTACTGTGCAACCACATTTCGTGCCTGATTTTATTAGTAAGCAAACGTGTGAGAAAATGATAGCTACACAAAAAACTCCTGATGGAAAAGATTTATGGCGTATTCGGATATATCCTCATGCAGCGTTTCACGAAACCCCTCTTAGTTATGCTTATACGAGCAACGGTAAAAAGACCTTTTTGAGCACACTATATGCTTTACGACAACGTAATATTTTAGGGAACTCATCCCATATTTTGATTCCATCGATACATCCGACACTACTTTATCCAAATACTGGACGCCTACATACAAAAACTGGTGTTTTCTTTTGGCAAAACAATAATATTCGATCTTGTTTTTCACGTTCAGTCGAGCCAATTACTTGTCATTTTTCCCAACATGTAGCAACTTGTCCTCAATTACAAATGTTAGACTTAGTTCAACATGAAAATCAATCTTGCTCAGCGTTATATGTATACTCTAATGAGCTTCAGAATACGGAGTCACTTGATAATTATTATAGACCGTATACTATTTATAAAAATTTTACTCCAGGATATATATACAATCCGAATCATCATGTGCTTCTGACAACGCTAGGTAAACCAGACAATGACAATCCTAATACTCCCCGTCCGAAACGTTCAAATTTTAAACTAAACTCTTTACCACAAAGTAACCGTCGTAAACGCGATACTTCATTGGATAGAGTCACGTTTTTGTATTATATTCATAAATATGAACCTCACTTGCGTCTCCATAAACCGGATGCAATTACCTCGTATTTAACGTTAAAGTCAAATCATGATATTTTAGACTTACACTTGCCGTTACTAAAAAACTTTTTGCCTGAACCCGATCAGTTGCCAACTTCTAACTTCCAGATTGCTATAAAAAATAAAAAGGCAAACATTGAAAAATGTTTCAACATTTATGAATATAGTATAATTCCCAACATGAATTGCGGAATTGACACACCAATAATATTTCGTCACGATAATGTGATGTACCTTGTGTTACTTTTGAACAAGGGTTCCTCCAATCGATTCCCAAGTAACTCACTCTGTCATCAAGTACGTAGTAAAAAAGACTTGCTTGCTCAAACCTTGATGCATGAAAATAATATTTTTCATTTTTCATTGTGAGTGTTACTAGTATTTCTTCTATATTTACGTACGCATGATTCTTATATCCACTTCATTCTTTCTATTATAGAAAATAATGTCTCTCTACATCATTTTCGCTTTGACTTTACTAAAATGCTGTGCGGGAGAAATCTCTGCTACATCGTACTGGATTACCACAGACGAAGCGGACTTTATGGATTCGGATCAAATACACGAAGAACCAACCCCAGCTTCTTTTCAAAACTACCCTTTGACAAGACAACTGCAACCTCTAAGTTTGTGTCGTACCGTTTTAAATAACATGTCTTTTTCCTCTGAAGTCGATCCGAGCAAAGGAACGAATAACCCTTTCTTTTGGTTTGATAATATTCCTTGGGAATTCACAGTTCCCGCCTCTGAATGTATTGGCCGTGAAACAACTTTAGTTTTACCTAATCGCGTTGGCCAGGCAACTAATATGCGCTTTATTTACCGTCTTTTTGCAGTTTCTGCCAAAGTGTGCAATATAATGTCTAGAACAAAACGATCACCTCTTGGTACTCGTTTACAGCCTTCCGGTACTTTCTATTTTTCAACAAACAGAATTTCGAATTTTTTCATGTTGCAAACATCAATCACTGTGAATAAGTAACAAGATGTTGTCTCTTCCACAATCAGTGATATCTTTGGGAATTGTACGTTACTCTCAGGTCAATGCCGTACTGCAAATTTAGGGATAGTCATTTGGGATACTGAAAAACTTCGTCAATGCAAAAATTTATTATCGGCTCCAATTAGATGCCAATCTTTTGGTAAAGATCTTGCATGTCCAGAATTAGATTTGGTAACTGAAACCAAAACAGTCGTAAATACGTGCCAAATTAAATTTCCGTCTGAACCTCTTGAACATAATTTAGATGGTCAGTTTGGCGATTCATTATCCTTTAATCACGATGATGTATTTCAACATTGGTTGAATACAGATAATTCTGGTCACTCTCGTCGTCGTCGATCAATCGAATATCAATCAATCCCTTCAATTCAATTATCACCTACCACTTATTTTTTCCGACGAACGAACACTGTAATTCCAGAATATTTACCTACGCGCACTTTTAATTATCGAGCCAAGCGGACGAATAGTACTATTGCTCTACAGAAATGTGAAATAATCCATGATTATGAGATATTACATCGTCCAACCTGCCAGACCGAATCCCCTGTTATTTTTTCATTTTTGAGACAAACTCATATTGGATATGTTGATATCCATAACCAACATATCCTCAGATCTCATCCAATCTCCAATTGCACTTTGTAGACATGCAGTATCAATAGTAAACTTTGTTCTTTTTTTTCTTTCTGTTAAATGAATTTCATGTTATGAGTATTTCTATATTTATTTCTATACAATCGTCCCATTTTTGTTGCAGGAGGACGTATATTGTCTTCTGCATAGCTTTTTCTCTGCAGTCTGTGTTTTCTACAACGACACCAAATACCACTGCAGCCCCACAAATTGAATCGAGTGACGAACAGAACCCCGAAATATATTCGTATTTTGCGAGTTTAGATAAAAAACCTGTCCCGTTATTTAAATGTGCTGGTATGCGTGAAGGCTTGAAATTTCGTGTCCCACGAAATCTTCACTGCCCTTTATTAGATAATAATGAAAAGTCCAAAGCTGTTCGTGTCTCTCTGTGGTTTGACGATGTGTCAAAACAACAGGTCAAGGGATACGAATGTTTTGCAATTAGAACTATCGCCACTAAACGTTGGGGATTTTTTGGCGATTACCAAGATATTATAAAAGATTCAAAATTTTCACTTACTTTACAAGAATGTAAAGATATGGTTCGCACTAGTAATGCACCTTCAGGCGCAGCTACCACAAGAATTGCCGGAGAACTTCATGGGACTAAAAATACAATCACAATAGATTGGTCATACGCATCTACAGCAAAGCAAGAAATTATTAATTACTTTTACGTCTCAGTGGCGATTGTTATTAATAACGATGATTCAATTCAGGCTAGTACTACTTTAACTGAACATTGTAATTACCGATTGGGTAAATGTTCAACAGATAGAGGTCAACTTTTTTGGTCGGCCAAACTTATAAATGAATGTAAATTGAAATAATATGTAGATACTACTTGTATACTCACTGGCGAGCGTTTGTCTTGTCCAAAAGTTGAGATAGCGGTGAGTAAGGTCACAACACGTCGACGATGCGGTGTTGTAGTTGGTTCATCACCTCAGGGTATTTATATTTCTCAGCAAACACCCATGGATTTAGATAGTACTATCGTAACCACAGACGAATTAAGAACACTTGCCACAAAACATTTAAAGCGAGATCGACAAAGTAGTTATTACACAAGTGAGTCTATCTTTACAGCGGCCACTGGTGAGCCCGATGAACCTTCAATTCCATCGAATGCTCAATCCAATAGTCGTTTTCAGTTTTTGTATCAAATCATAGAACAAAATGTTTCCTCAAACATTCAACTTCTTCATATGGAAGTTTGTCGAGCTAATCAGCGACAACTTACCATGCTAAGATATTTAGCAGAATCAGGATCACCTTCTATTTTAATTCGCACCTTATTTGGTCAGCAATTTTATAGTGCGCGTTTAGCAGGTGATGTTATCACAGTTTTTGAATGTGAAAAAGTTGAACATTATATGTTTTTGCAACGAGATGCGTGTATTTTAGAAGCCCCAGTAATGTATGTCCAACAACACGACAAACGCATTGGATTTCTTAGTCCATTGTCGCATGAAATAAATGACCGTCCGACAAATATTTCGTGTAATGAAATGACACCTTTCTATTTTGACACCGGCAAATCCGTATTATTATTGTCCAATCGTACAATATTAATTGATTTACCTTCTTTACCTGCCCCCGGTAGCGGCCTTCATAATATCACAAAACTACCCCAACTAAGTTTTAGTTCTCCAGGTGCCTACACTGTAGATGAAATTTCTGGATCCGATTCATTGATGTCTTTAATCAGAGGTATTCAGGCCCGATTTTCAATTGAAGATGCGATAAAAGCACAAAGTCAAGAGAAATCTCAGAGCCCTTAAATGATTAAAGTCATTTCAGACTTACGTGAGACTGTAATTAGTCCATTTAGGTCAGCCATTTTCAAAACCATCTTGTCACTTTTTATTATTTTAATTATTTTGATCATTGTCTACATCATCTATATTAAATTTTCAAAACTTAAAGCTTTTTTGATCAGCTTGCGTAATCTGAAAGTTATGCTCCCAGTCTTCACTATTCACCGACCCTATGTTGATGATGAGTCCATCCAACAGGAGGTCGAAATGCCACCACAAGTCTCTGAGGAAATGCTGGAAATAGCCATTGATAATTACGTGCAGAAACACGGAGGACACGAGAATCGCCAGTCAAGTGCCTCTCATCGTAATGATGACAATCGTAATAATGAGGGAGTTGTATATATGCGGCCCCAACTAGCATCAACGTCTCATGGCCCTCCAAATCTATACCCAGCATTAACTATCAGTGAGTTTGGGGACGACCCTCCAACTTACGTTGCTTCCTCAGAGCCACATGCTTTTTGAATGATATGACTATTTAATAGCCATACCATCCAACCATGTGTCGTAGAACAAAAAAAAAACCCCAGTAGTAATGTGTGAGTGTCTCACACACTAACATGTGTTTTTAATTATATATAGGATACTTACATAATATTTTAGTAGAAATGACACCTTGTTTTGTCAAATGCCCCGGCATATTATAATGAATGCAGGAATATGTATAATATCCTTAAAAAGAAACAGTCTTTAGTTTATCAGACATTTTTTTGTCGAAGTAACAACTTTCTTTTCTGAAGTCTTGGTCTATATTAGGCTTACTTTTAAACGTACTAGCTCCAGTCTTGTTTAACCATACCTCTGGATCATAGTTGTCCTTTTTCTCCTCAGTTTGAGTCTCACATTAGTTCAACATGAAGTTGCCACCAAATCCCGAGTTCCGTCACACGTGTGTGCTTCTGGGTTGTGAAAATCTGGATTGTACCTTTCAAGCATGCAAGTGCAGCCACCCTTGGATTACACGATTCTTTAATCCTTTCCGTCCCCGTGCTGATCAATTTACCTTGAAATGGGTACACGATAACTCCGGAAAAAACATGGAGCCATACTCCGACGCTGACGACGGTCGTGGGGTGGACACTATCGGGACATTATTTTGTACGTTAGCCTGTTACTAACGATTAATCACCAGTACCACCCTCATAGAACAAATGAAGGACTTTCCTGGACAAAGTTCAATTCCACCAGGAACACTCATCCCATTACACTATATGGATAATTGGGAGGCATACAATTATGCAAAACCCTGGGAACACGAGAATTATGATCACTATATACCCGTTCCAGCACCACCCAGTTCAGGTTCTGAAGCAGAATCTGAAGACGAGGAAATTGTAATAATCCGTCCCCCCCAGATCAATGAAAACTGGGATGAAGATAATATCTCCGAACGGTCGTTTGAACTCAACATTGCTGAACTCGCTGTACGGGACAACGAAGCTCCAAATCCACCGCCATCGGAAAGTGATAGCAGTTCCATCCGGTCGGTTAAACTTTATCCGTATTGTCCACCTGAGAGGTTTGATAATTTTGATTATTCCGATTCAGATGAGGACTTGTCCATCCCATGGGTGTCAACTGCTCCATCTGAGCATTACGATCCAGCCGATCCGATACGACCGTTAAAGTCTCCAGTTCCTGGACTGAGTGGATTGCCTCCACGGAATTTTCACATCTCTTCACCACCTTGACCAGAGTCTACATATTCCGACAGTGACTACGATCCAGATCGAAGTAGCAGCCCAATTACATCGTCTCAACTCAAAGCTGATGACGATAAAGACTACATTGGCGAAGTTGGTTTACCACCTGTAGAGAAGAAAAGACGTTGGACTCATCCCGATTGGATACGCCGTTGGCACAAGCAGCAGGCGATGTTTAATCAAATTCAGTGCGCCACTTCTCCGAGTGATTATGATGAAAATTCTATGGACCCTAATCACACTTCCTCTCCAGAGTCTATCACCAATACCCACGAAGTAAATCCTGTGGATCATCCTGTTTGTCAGACCACTTCTGTATCCAGCGCCGCTGTCATGATACAGGCAAACCAGATAAAGGAGTCAAATGATGACAAGCAAGAAGATGCTGATGATGAAGATAAAGATCATGAACCAGCCTTGTCTTGCGATACCGTTGCCTCCGATGTTACACAGCCAAAACAGGAAGTTTCTTTCCTGGACAGCTACAGTCAGTCCACACTTAATTTTGATTGGAAGTGCTACGACTAATTTGGTCAGTAACTATGTTGATATTTAGTACGTACGTTTATGTTTAAAACATAGCTCTGATATGCTAGTTATTCAATATTTTATACGTTTATACATTCATAAAGATATATGTTCCATGCAATATTTTAAAAATCATAAGAAGTGATCCCTAAACGAATGATGATAACCCCATAACTTCGACCCTTGTTTTTCAAGATTTATTATAATAAAAAATACATTTTTTATATATTCAGGGAAATAGACCACGAACATTTTGATATATATTACACTCATACCACAAACCTTGTCAGTACACATTTAAAATATCTCAGGTGTAGAATGTAGATTTTATACCGATTTTTATGAAACAAAATGCAATATAAAAGTTTTGTTTTTGTGTAGTTTTACATGTTTAATGATTGACGTTTCTGTTATTTATATATATTTATTACAGTACTTAGACTAAGTCTTATATGGGACCCAGTATATGCCTATCCACGTATTATACTATACCTAGGTATTGAACTGTATTCTTACTGTCGAACTCTCAGAAATATGCTACGGGTCGTGAACAAAGTTTGTTTTCATGTAGCCAAATTGTAAAAGTACTAATCATGTAGTACCACCTTCAATAACACATTGAGTGTCAATTAAAGGTGGATAGAAAACTTGTTTGTACTAATGGGTACAGAGATGTCCATTCAGGCCAATAAACATTGACATGAAAATGCATCTCTGGAATTTGTATGTAAATATTTCTTGCAAACTAACAATATTGATTTTCCGTTTTTTTGTGTAGGGAGCATTCGAAGCATCAGTTTTCATACCTGTGGAGAGCCTTGTTCGTCGCGGTCGACTCAAGTTGCCTCAAGGGATGTGTTACAAGGTGTATTCTGGATGTCCGCCAGAACTCGGAAAATAAATATTATAACATTTTCTAAGAATAAGATA
>JAQFZE010002057.1:0-15661 GCA_034695245.1 Dicyrtomina saundersi | reverse complement strand
ACTTGACTTTGTATGTATAAACACATCAGAATGAATATGAATAAAACCCCTGAATAATAATAATAATAATAATATATCTTTTCCATCACTAAACTATAGCGAATAATTTTTTGCTTTGAGTGATATAAACTCAACAATGTCCAGGCTTTCAATTTTCCATAAAGAGTAAACATTTTTGGTACGATTAATAAATTCTTCGACGTTATCCATACTTAAGAATATAGCGTGACTTAAAGGAAGTTTTATAAAGTCAAAAAACATGTAATTTTTAACTAAAAGTTCAAAAAATACCCGGCTGGCCATTGAAAATCGACAAATCACCCCATCTGTGTCTAAATATGGGAAAGTGAGTGCAGTTTCTAATAAACGGTACAAAACTTCATAAATTCTTTCATAAAAAATCTTCTTAGATAGCCCTAGAATAGCTACGGCATTTAAAATTGCCTTATCGAATGTAACATCCGTTTGTTGCATTAAGATTATTGTTAAATTATGCAAAATTAACATTATCCCCGTAAATTTCTTCTGCGCTGTGTACTTTTCAGCTTGCGATTTCGTTTGACACACTTTTGCATCTAGTTGGTCTAGCGGAGACTGTGAAACTTTACCATACACTCTATTCGACATAAGCTTAAACACGTCTCTATCTGACTCGGTTTTTGCAAGCTTTCGATTTTCTAGATTCAAAAGTATATAATCTTTGAAAACTGGACGTTCATTTAATCGAATCCCCGAATGAATTTTTTTAATAATAAGACCTTTTTTCAAGTAGTATTTAAGTTCACGATAGTAGCAAACGTAGTTGCGTTTATCGTAGCAAGTTGTTAAGAGGCGTTTACCTCCTATAAAAACGGGGATAATGTCAGAATAACGATCAATTAACTCATGTTGACAGGGCGATAAATGCTTGTACGCAAGCTCAAAATGTTCTGGGGCAAAAGGAACGCACAGAGATATATCTTGCACTTGCTCAGGATATTCTAAGTCACATTCAATTATGTACCTGATTCCGCTGTTCTCAGGTATAATTTTTTAGTCAATTTTGCCTAACTCATCTCCGCTTACCATTTCAAAATTGTTGTAAGGCAACGGCTCGAGCATTTGGCTTGCATATAAACTATTCACGTCAGAGTAGCAAATTTGAACTTCTTCCTTATCTTTGACATCATTTCCAAAACGTTTTGCTTCTGCCTGAGCGCTACGCTGAGTTAAGTAGCAAATTCCGCCACGAATAACACGTTAAGCCAATTCTAGCATTTCATTGCATGTTACATACCCTTATTCGCATTTAGTTGTAAACAAACATGCTTCCTAAGTATACCCCGAAAGTGAATAACAATACGTCGGATCGAGCCTATAAAAAGATAAACCGGCAGATCTTAAGTTTTGCTATATCTGCACTAAATGCAATACATCTGTCAAAGCGTAAAATCTAGTCAAATCCTTAAAATTTTTAATTTGAAACACTGATACAATTTCTTGTACATGTTTCCAATCAGCGTCTGATATATTTTCATCACTCAAGTCATTGTAAAAGTCTTTTCTTTTTGGGATTGGAATATTATTAGCAAGTAC
Source organism: Dicyrtomina saundersi (assembly GCA_034695245.1). Classification (NCBI taxonomy): domain Eukaryota; kingdom Metazoa; phylum Arthropoda; class Collembola; order Symphypleona; family Dicyrtomidae; genus Dicyrtomina; species Dicyrtomina saundersi. Next base: position 14,086 of record JAQFZE010002057.1, on the reverse strand, counting down.
CGCGGGACCAGATAGAAAAGAATAATCAAATATTTGTTTCTGTGTCAGTATATCTAACTGATAGTTTGTGAGACATCCTTTATTTAAATGCGGAAAAACAATATGCAAGTTATTCTTGAGTAAATAAAATTGCTCTTTTCCGTCTTTTTTTAAGTTTGCTACCAACTTTTCGAGGCTTTAGTTTAAAAACTGCAACAAATCTATAAAGCAAATCGTTTCTCTTTAAAAAAATGGTTCCACATCATCGTCGGGGGAAAAATTGAGAGGAACCATTTTTTGCTTACTAGTCAATGATAATGATATAAACTTTTCAGAATTTTTTGCTATTATTTTAGCAGAGGCTATATCTATAACGTTTTTGTCTAGAGCTTCCAACAAAAACTTTTGGTCGTATCCAGTTCCGTTGTGACTAATACACACCAGCTTAAATTTATATTTTACTTGCAGATTACAATTTCGGTGAAAAGTTGACTTGTAGCGAACAGTGGTATGATTATGATGCCAGGTTTTAAAGTTGTTATCAGTAAACGGCAGATTACACAGGTCGCATATTGTGGCGTTTAAATGCTGGTCTTGTTCTAATTGAGTCGGCTGAGCTGAATTATTTGTTAACCGAATTTCTCTTATAATAATATTTGCCCGATGCATAACTTGCTTCAAAAAATGTTTCATAACATCCTTGCCATCGTAATACTCTAAAGTTATAAGCTCCATGTCTTTGTCCAAGTTTTTGATAATACAAAAGGAATAACTGGCCACTTTATGCTCGGCAGTTTTTTTAGTCTTGCTTTTCTTAGCAGATTAATCGTCATTTAATAGAGCTAAGAATGATTGTAAATCCCAGAATAAAACGTAAGGGTACGCTAAATTCATGTAGAGCTTTGAAAATCGTAATTGGTCGGTCTCTTTTTTAAAATGAATTTGAACAATTTTTTCACCACATATTGCACTATGCTGTCGCAATAAATTTTTACTATCAGTCTTTTAAACAAAGTCTGCAAATGTGTTCGCTGCGCGAATAGATTCTCCTCATCACAGAGTTGAGGTCAAAAATCAGGGCAAAATGATACTGGTTCACCCCACCAACAATTTCTTCATAAATAAATCTACGTGATAGTCAAACACAAAGTCAGACATTCCTATGGGGTGAATATCTGTCTCATCATTTGTAAACACGTTAACGCTTGTATTATTTAACTCTTCAAACTTTACTAAATCATTGTAAATATCTATTAGACCTGGCGTTGCACTAAAATCAAAGCTATTTCTATATTTATCATAATTTTACGCTAAATTATCTTTATGTCGGCTCTGTTGCACATCTTTTCTGTGCTTTAAATCAATATTGCAATATTAAAAACACTAATCTTGAGTGTTTTGCAAATTTGAAATACCTTGACGTTTAATAGGCATTTTGAAATATCCTTTTGGGTGTGCATTTTTAAACAGTTTATAATTTAAAACATGTACATCAAATGATAATATTTCGCGAACAGTCCACCCTGATCCATTGGAATTGTAAAAGTTCAGCATTGTTATAATATCAAATGCAGCGTCAAATTTTAATTTTTCAATTCCATCTTTATGCAATATTTTTTTTAATTTGCTCACTAAAAATACCTTGTCCTCTTTATTATTTATTGAATTTTCAATCACTGTTGGTAGTTTTATACGCATAAGAGCGTTGTTGTAAATTCTAATTATTTGTTCTAATAATTTTGTAAGAGCCGAATCAACGTCATCAGAAATGGTCTCTAATTGCTGAAGAATACGAGACGGCTCTTGCTGAAACGATATGACAGACCCTAAATGGTGGCGAGAAATTTCCTGAAAAAAGCATTGATTCACTTTTGGCTTGTTGAAATCAACGTGTCCACCTCTCATCCCAGGTCTAGCACAGATATGGCGCTCGCGGTACGTAAAGTTTTTGCGCAGTCTTTGCAAAAATGTACAGCTTCCATATGCGCATTATATGCAAAATAAGCACGTCCCGTAAACGTGCAAGAACTCAACGGACACTTTAAATTCTGAAAAATAAAACAGAAATAAACGCGTCAAAATTGCACATTTTAGTTTGAAAAATTAGATTATTCATATACTTTCCATCTGATTTAAATTAAAATAATCGCAAACATACAAGTTTGCAAGACAATGCACTACAATGTTAGTGGATCAGAATTAATTATTTGTGTATTAAACTACCCCAGCAACCCAAATAAGAATTCACTTTTTTAAATTTTTTCAGTAAGAAAGAACACTTTGTCCCAAACCAAATAGATTAATCATGTACCTTGTCGTCAATCTAAATAAAAATAATCACGAGCATACACGTTTAAACACATTGCACTACAATGCTAATGGACAAAAATTAAATAATTATGCATCAGACTGCCCCAGCAGCCTGAAAGGGAATTTACGTTTTTTTAAAATAATTTCAGTGGAAAAGCACATTTTAACGCAAACAAATTAGAATATTCACATAAGTTCCTAGAAATTTGAATAACAATAATCGCAAGCAGACTAAAAGAAACACATTGCACGACAATGTAACTGCATCAGAATTATTAATTTATGTGCAAGTCAACTCCTTCATGCCAAATTAACATTCACTTATTTTAAATATTTTGGTAAGAAAAAACCCTTACATTTTACTCCAACAAGTTAGATCATTCATATACGTTACAGTCAATATAAATAAAAATAATCACAAGCATACAACTTGTGACACAATGCACTACAATTTTACTGGATCATAAATATTTAATTTTGTATTTGTCTGAGGTATTACGCCTACAGAAATCGTTTTTTTAAATTTTTAAGTCAAAAGCGCATTTGTTTGCCCAAACAAAAAATAACCCGACCACCTTACCTAATATATTACAGACACACTTGATTACTACAATCTTTGCAAAATAGCGTGACTCCATTGCGTGTCGTTTTGCGCCAGTTGGTCTTGCTTTAGTGACAATAATCGATTTGTTGCGCTTCAACTTAAGTCGACTTCTGTACCATCCACTTTCACGTTTTCCACTGTTTTTTGTTGGTTATATTCTCATTGTGTTTGGTTTACGTTGTAATAAATCGAGCGTTAAGCAGTTCTGACGGGACGTTGGAGTCTCTAATCACTTTTATGTATTCAGATAGACCAATAATTTTTTTATCTTTAAATATGTGTGACTGTGTAACATAGATTGTTAAATCTACAATATTAAACGTCTGCAGTAGTTAATTATTAATTAATATTTCAAAATTTGAGTTCCAAGTTATGACTGAACTCTTTTGGAATATTTTTAATAACCTTTCAACACGCGATTAGCTTTTTAACGATACAAAACTAACAACTTTTGCTATCATGCCGTCGGATATATTTAAATTAAAAATTTTGACCTCGTCTTTGTCTCCGTTGTAAATCTCCATTTGCCTATTATATAAATCAACGTCAATCATTTTTATCAGTTTGCATGACATTTTCTAACAAATAAAGTACTTTTTGCCTCTGCAAATTTTATAAAACACTTTTTATAGAATACAGTTTAGATAAGGAGCAAATTTAATTATTGAATTACGAATTGTATCGACGAAATAATTGTTTCTGCGAAGTCTTATGAATTTTGTGGTCAAAATATGATCTGCTTGGCGTTTATTAGATTTATTAAAAATACTTAAGTTTAAAATTATTTCAAAAATCGCTTCGATTTGTTCAGAGTCTAAGCTTTTGAATTTAACCTTTAATTGCGATTTTTTTAAATTAACAAGGTTTTGTAAAAACTGAACTTTTTGTTTTAATCGCGAGGTCATTGTTTTTAAAGAACGTACACATCACAATCACTTAATGGAAATATGTCAGGCGCACACGATACTTTCGGTTGCTTTTTGGATGAAATAAAAAGAACAAATAACCGTGATTCCGCTTTGTCGTTGCTTTTTCATAGGCGTCAGCGAGTTGTTTTATTTTACCTAGACAAAACTGTTTTCCAATATTAAAAATTGTGCTTATATCACAAATCTGTTCAAAAAACACTTAATAATGCGTATTTATGGATAAATTACGCAACCCGTTTTCAAAAACGTTCTGAAGTAATAATATTATGCTAAATTCTTTGTGATGACTGGATCGAAGAAAAAACTGTTTAATTTATTTTTTATCTTTTCCCTCGGTAATAGAATCTCGCTTGTCATCTATTATTACTAGCTTAGTGCGCAAGTCCATTCCTTCAAACAATTGAATATTAGATAAGAACTGAATATTTTGCTCTTGTTTTTGTAATTTTGCAAATAATGATTGGTTTTCAGAGTAAACGTACACAACTTTTTTTGGATTTACACTTATTGCTTTATTTATACGTCTTATGATTTCAAAAGCTAGCACAGTTTTGCCGCATCCTTTCGGACCAGCAATAATCATTGTGAAAGGATGCGTTAATTTTTAGTCTAGTATGTAGCGTCAGCCATTGTGAATAATAGATGTTTATGCAATCACCAACTATTTACAAATAAACAATAAACTGTAGTTGCAGATACATTAACGTTGTTTTATTACAATTCAATAATATTTAAAGCATCCATGTTTTTGTGTATTTACGCTTTGAAGAAGGAAAGTGAGCATTTACACAGCAATTTTGATTCAAATTTGAAACTGGGATTGGAACTTCCATCATTGGAATTCTCGAACGAAAGCGGGAAACTAATAAATTATTTTTACGTTTGTTACGCGTACAAAACAAATCCAATATTTGCTTAAAGCTTTTATAATTACTCTATGATACAAAAAGAACAGGCAAAATTCTCCACAGACTGTAGAGTTGTTTGATTGCAAATCTAAGCAATTTTCTTTAACAATTTTTCCCGGTGTTAGAACATGATGAAAATAGATATATAAACCATGAGAATCAAAGTACTCTACATTGTCTTTTGATTGGATAAAGTAGCACACCCAATGTGACCCGCTAAATGCACTCCCGTCTGTATTTTGAATTATTGCAAGAGGTAGTGATTTTTTTTTAATATCTTTATCAATTGTGTCTGCAGTAGTTACAACAAAGTCGATTGTTTTATGTCGTTTTTGAATTCCAAGCAGATTGTGTAGCGCTTGCTTAAGTTCCCAGGTATTCATTTTTTATTGAGTTATTAATGATGACGTTACCACGACCGTCAATTTCAATAACTGACTAAAATTGTTGAAATACAACACAGTTCACAGGTTGCGGAACAGCTTTCTTAAATCGCAAGTTTACTTTGATTTGCCCGTTTTTAATCAAGCTAAAGTTGTCTCCAGTTGTTGAAAGCAGGTTAAATACAATCAAATTTTTGCCTGTAATATCACGCTAAATTATTAAAACCCGCTTGCTGATTTTTAATCTTTTTAATTTATGTTACAAATAGTAATTAAATATATTTCTGTACACTTGTAATTTAATAATATTAAGTAATATTACCGTTAATCTAGTCAGATGGAGAAATTCTGTTTCCTAAAATCTGGTCCTCTGATGCACAATAAACAGTATTTTGACCCAATATATATTGCTTAGCGTCAAAATCAAAGTTAATTTGCAAATAAAGGTTTTAACTTTGATTAACTTCTAGCAAAATTTGCGACAGGTCAAAATGTTGAAAATTAGAGCAGCTTTCATCAAGTTTGCCAAGAAATGCTGAACTATCAACATGGCCGACAACTTTTATTTGCAGCAATGGTCCTGAAAGTACTGAATCGTTTGAACTCGACAACGCACCTCTAGGAATTGTCCAACTGTTCATTTTTATTCGACAAACGGAATACTTGCATGTCTGACCCCGCATTAAAAGCTTATGACAATATTGCATTACATTTGGGTGGACGGCGTGCTTCTTTAGGTACAAGACAGCCTCGTTTATAACAACTTTATAGGGGCAGTTTGCTGTGCCAGGATCTGTTGCACAGTGAAGGGAAAACTCTGGCACGCTACGTCGCAAAACAATTTTTTAATCTGTATTTAAGATCAAGTACTTTGTTTGATTAAATATTTCAGAATCAATTTTTCCTAGCATTTCAAATAAAGCGCTTTGACTTCCAATCTGGAGTCAACTTTTAAATCCGCCATTGTTTGCTTCGACAAATGTATCCTGAGCTGTGTCGGGGTAGTACATTACAGATTTCATATTCGAGTTTTTAAGAGTTAGGGACTTAGTCAATATTTGGTGAATGATGGATCGTATGGCGTAGAAATTATTAGAGTCGAAAATAACAACGTTATTTATTGATACTTCCACGTTTGAAAACAATGCGTAAAAAAACATAAATGTTGCAGACACAAGATCGCCAGCGTCAAGTGCGGCGTCATTTTGTTTCACAATTTTTGTATTAGGATTTAATCTTGATTCGTGCGAATCAATGTAAGACTTGGGATCGGCGGAGCATTGAAAAACAATGGGATTAAATGTGTCTTTTACTGGAACTGACGAATAAATTGCGTCCATTTCAGAAGACTCCACGCTAATATCGGTGTCAGAAATTTCCATGAGATTTAAATTTGATCGCATGGCTTTTTTGCTGTCTTGAAACACCGCGCCTACCCCGCCAAAAGTTGTATCCATTTTAAATATTATTCTACTAGCGTCGGGTTTTTGATTTATTTTTGCACTTGCTTTTTACGCACTTTTGTTTTGATGTTAATTGCTTCCCTTTGGCTTTAGTACTGAGTACAACGCTTGAAGGTTTCTTAGCTTTACGGTTTTTTCTGGCCACCCTAACTTGTAAAGACCTAGAGTGATTTGATTTTTTTTTGCTTCGCGAGATTTTAGAATTACCCCCGCCAAACGGAATAAGATAAGACTTGCCGTGAACCGCAAGTTTGTTCCTGCGTTGATTGTTCTTCATTAGTTTTAAACTGCAATCAAATTGATCTTTGCAAACAATTTTTCTCATTATTTGCAGTAGCAAAAATGCAAAACTGCAGTAGTTGAGTTATTTTTGAAGTCAAGTACTTGACCAAATTCGTTTAAGAGCGAAATTTGGAGTCGCGATATTTTTTCTTGTTCAACTGGAATGTAATAAATGGGAGAAAATACTACATGTCTTTCTAATTTATTATCTTCATTTAAATTAATTGTTTGAAGGAGAGGATACATTCGGTTTGCGTAGTTATGATTGGTCAACACATCACACAGTACCAACATGCGATTTGATTCTTTAATTATAGCATGCAGTACGCGGTCGGTTGCGACAGAGGGCGTGAAACGATTAATTTGTATAAATTCTTGCCCTGTCAGAAACTTGTAATTTTGATCAAGTCCCAGAAAAACATTGACACTGGCGGGAAGTTGGATTTTAACATAAGGGGGTTAAATACTTTCAACAATGTTCCCATGGAGAGAAAAACTAGCATCTAGTTCATTAGAAGTTAATGAAAAATTAATTTCGTTAAAAATATCGCCTAAATTTATTTTTTTAGGTTCTTCCATTTAAAATTTACAGCTTGTTGGGCGAATAAATAGTATCAACAATATTTGACCAGCATTCATTTGAGCGAATAAATGCTCGCTTGCGGTGTTGTCAGATAAATACTCACCTAGAGCAAACGTTCTAGTGTCGAACCCCAACATTCTACCTGAATGTTCTGACAACGTAACTGACTGACCGTCATCCGGTCTAACGTTTAATGTCGTTAACCCTTCCCGGGTAATTGCCAGGCGTAACTAAAATAATGTGACAGATAAATTTGCATTAACGTTAGAAATAAAAGCTCCAATGTTTTTTTCTCTCGCTTTTGCAATTTTGACAGTCTGATTTTCAAGCATTGTAACATGAATTAAATTATCCTGATTTAAACATGTTATTAGTTTGAGGCTCATTTCCGTTTTAAGAGGTATAAGATTTCAATCGCTTAGTGTAACAACCTTTTTAGATTCCCAATACCCCAAAGGAAACCAATGATGAGCAAATCCAAGAGCGTTGGCGAGACTTTTTGACATTATTACAACTTAATTATCATTTATTTCATTTACTTGAATCGCAAACGTAACCCCATCGCTGTTGGTAGTAAATGAGCAAAAAACAACAAAAGAAAATACCGCTAATTCAATTTTATTATCAAGTTCATTGAAATATGCCCGCATTTCAGACAGATTTTTTCAAAATTAATTTTTGTTCTGTAGGAGGAGTTGTCGTAGCAAACAATGAGGCGACATTTTCAACTGGTTCAGGATAGGTGGTCGGAGGCGAATTTTTAACACCTTCTCTCCTTGATTCATTCCTGAAAGGGGGTTCAAAGAAAATTTCGGCTCATCCACATTCAAATCTTTTTCGCGGCAAAAATAAATCTTTAGGAAGACATGTGACAAAATTTGTTGGTGTATTATTTGACAAATTGACGTCTGCGTCACTTTTGGCAGTCAAATAGAAACTTTGTTTTTCGTTATAATTGTCACGTCGATTATAATGATGTTCTTTTAACATTTTAATTTAGTTTAAGTAACTCTTGAGCGTAAAAACCGCCTGTTATTTCTTCGTTATTTAAATCTCGAAGGAGATATGTTATTGGCGATGTGTGTTGGACGTATTTTATTTTAAAAACTTCCTTTGAATAATCAGTTGAGCTCCTCTTTTCAAATATTAATTTGGCTCTGCTGATTCTCACTGAATCGCCCACGCTAAACTTAGCCATTTTTAAATTACCTGCGTTTAGGAGATTCTCATGAGGTTGTCTAAATATGTCACTTTCGTTGTCTTTTGTTACTTTATTCGGGGCGATACAAATACTTTGATGTATTGAATTATTATATGCATTTGGAAAATCTTGAAATTTGTCAATAAATCGCAACTTTCCAGTTTGTGTGAGGTATCTATCGATTTTAGCAAATAACGTTCGAATTAATTGTTCCACTATAGCAAACTTTAAGTAAAAATGAATATGATAAAGCTTTATATTTTTTTGCTTTAAATACGTTTGACTTTCAGCACTTTTAATTGAAAATTCTAGGTCACTGAATAGGTAGTAGGGCGTGGCCTTTGCTTCTTTAAAAATTGATTTTAGAACGGAGAACACGTTCTCGGCAGATTTTTTTTAACGGTCGCGTGAACAGCTGACGACTAAACTGGTCAACTACAAATAGGATAAAAATATAGTTTGAATTGTGACGAGATAATTTATTGAGCTGTTTCAAATCTACACCAAATATTTCATTTTTAAATAATGATATTATTTGTCTTCGTTTAAATTTGCGCCTAATGTCTTTATGAAGCAAGTATCCGTCTAATTTGAAAGGCTCTTTTTCAATCTTGCTTTTATTAGTTAACCCTCTATTTATTAAATACCCTGAAAGACCCGAGTACGCACCCGCAAGCCTTTGATTGAGATAATCGTTAGTAGTTTTCCCCATTGTATTCTATCAAACAACTCAATGCGCAACCCGCATTGTCAACGTTGATATCAACAGTGAATAATTTCAAATGATGAAACTAAATAAAAACGCATGCAGTTATATTTCATTATATTCTATATATTTTTAAAGTAAACGAGAAGCGACTAAAACTCTGACTCCGTATGTAGAAGGTGGTCATGCACAAGAGTCTGTTCCCATCACCACCACATACAACAAGTTGTATTTACATGCCCTAATGCCACCCACGCTCAACGCTCGTTCGCCTCCAAACCCACTCACCGCGATCATCCCCCCAGGCTCTCGCTCGCTGTCTTGTTTATTTTATTTACATCCACCTCTCACTCGAGCCGTTTCCCACTATCCACCTCGCCAACGCCACCTAACACACACATTTGCATGCATTTGCACCAAGCTCTTTGCCGCCCATTCATTCCTCTCTTCACGTTCACTTCTGTGTATCCCACGCACACACATTGACCATCTATATACTTATATATTCGCCTATATCATGCATTCATTTTTTGCGCGCGCTTGTCTGTATATCCACATTCCCACAGGCTCCGTCTGCACTACATGTACATACTGGCGCCGTGCATTCGCGTGGGTCCAGCTCGTCCTTCGGGTCCCATACCGTCCCATGGGTCCAGCTCGTCTTGCTATTAAATCGGGCAACTTTTGTCCAATGCTATAACACAGGGCAAACTTTTAGTGTTTCTCTTACTACTTAAGTGTGTAAAAAAAATGGAAAAAAAAATTTAAAAAAATATCATTTTTTGTATTGGGTTTTGGTTTTAGCGAGAAAATTATGCTGGATTGTATGAAGAACATGCCTACAGAACGAATTGACTTCCCCCAGATGAAGACTCGATTCAAAGGTTTGAAAGTTTAAATTTTCAGAAGTTCTAATGTCGTCTACACTCAACTGTAATGAGTCAAATTGGGTGGGTCATTGGTATCAGAAACCTGCTTTAATGCAAATAGTTTCATGTCAATTTAAAAATTTTAATGGTTCTTGCTTTTCTTTTTAATGAGTATTATTATAGTCTGCTTTAGTGTTACCGTATATGAGCTAGTCTATAGATAATGTCATCAAAATTTACTGACACACTTTAAGTTTTATGTTTTAAAATTTTTAGATTTATGATCATTTAAAATACATTAATTATGAGAGGAACTAATGTGCAAGGCTCATACAATATTCTTGAATCAGTAAATAAATTATCTTTTTGACAGTAAATACAATTAAAGAGAATTAAATTACATTTTAATATTCCAGCTGTCAAAATAAATAATTAGTATGTACAAGTATTGTGTAGTTGATTTATCATGTAATTATTTAAAGCTGGGCTTTTAACTTGCGGTAATAGTGTAATCGTTTTTCTTCGTAAATAAATACTTAAATAGACAATTTAAATAATTTTTTAATTAAACTAACACTCATTCTCTATGTGTAACAAATGTATAGTAACACAAACATCGTAAGTAATAATAATTCAATTACGAGTTTATACAATTTATAGTAAGTATTCATTATTAATTAGTAATTAAATTGTTGACGAGAGTATAATTTGCAGTGTGGCCTTATCACCAGATAAACTTGCCTAACAATTCTTTAAGTTACGACCAGACTATACGTTACCAGTATGGCGATTTCTAATCCTGACAGAGCTGCCATTCCTATGAGTGCTCACTTTTCATTGCTGTCTGTGCACCCCTAGAAAGACCTCCACCTTTAAACGCTTTTCTGTATCTTCAAAAAGTATTTTTCCACTGTGCTCATTTCTAAAAGAAAAGTAGCGCTCGTTATCAATAAAGTGCACTATCCACTTTTAAATTTTTCCTCTCGTTTTATCGTTTAATGGATTTGTGCAAAGGTTCCTGGATTCATTTACAGCTATTGCGTGGCCCGCACTGTGCTTGATACATATAACAAGAAGGTCCTTAGGGCTAAAAACAAGTCTTTGTATATTTTTTTGTAAGCCGTGCCTTATTGATTCAAGTTTAATTCAATCTTTTGTATTGTTAACAGTCGCCAACCTATTTAATACTCTCCATGCCAGCTCGCATATCTCTGAGTTTGGCTCAATGCCATTGTTTTTGTGAATTAATTCAAGAATTTGCAAGTATGCTGAAGCTTGAATGTTGGGCATTTTAATGGCAGCTACAAATTCTAGAATATTTCTCAAAGATTTGGCGCCCTTCTTTGCATATACAATACTTATAAGTTGCGCTGTGTTAATGGATACTGTTAAAGTGCATACCGAGCGTTAATAAATGTATGTTAATATGGTAATGTGGTTGTACAGATAAGTATGCACGCGTAGATGGGTGTACTGTGGTGTAAGTATTGTATATCGCTTAGTCAGTGAGAGATACTTCTCCCGTTCGCTCGTCCCGTACAATCTAACCATCTTAATGCTAATCAAACTATCTGTATAGACAATGTGTAAATTTTTACAGTAGTGAAAATCACCACTCCTGCATGCAACATTGCCAGCAGTACTCATTAGAAGAGTGCAGTACGTATGTACTTTGGTATTCTAACAATACAATATTTTTACGTTTTAATACATTTAAATTTTAAGTGTAACTTTTTTAAATAATAGCATCTGTCCGGCTGTTAAATGTGTAAAGGGCCATTATATCTGCATTATCACCGCACATGCGCAAATTCTGGTCGATACTACTACGGTGGCGCACTAAAGTAGGAGTTTTAGGGCTGAACAGTACAACGGATGGCCTAGATGTATTAAGATTACTTAAATTTTCACATTTTTTCAAAGCCGTAATGTTTAATGGAAACCGATCAATGCCGTATGTTAGATTGCAAAAGGTTGCGGATTTATTAATAGTTTTAATCCGCAATAAAACTTTTGAATTGCCTTGGCAGCTGATGCGCTTTCATTACACTGAATAAGGCTGCTCGGCAGCTGACGAATTTTTCGGATTTCTTCGATTTTAAATTTAAAAGTTTGGTCAGCAATAGCATTGAAGTTTATAGTTAAATTTCTTAACAGTTCTAGTAAACTAGATCTAACGATCCTGTATCTTTTCTCAAGATAATTCGTTTCTGTGCTAAAACGCTAGCTTAGAACAAAAATTTGTAAGTTATGGGCTTTTATTACGTTTGCAACACGGATACCTTGGTAGTTTCTAAGATTAGCTAAAAGCCAGTTGGATTTTTTTTCGAGTTGTAGCGTAGAATTATAAGCATGTATTAGCTAGGACTCGCACTGAGCTGCGCTACTAGTTCCGGTTCCAATTCCATTAGTTGGCCTTGTAAAATTTTTTAATTTTAAATTAAAATTATTTTGTGTAATAGCCATGATTAGCTGTGTCGATGTTTCTGCTAGAATTCGAATACTTTAAAGATCTTTAGGAAAAATGAAACAGTCAGTGTTGAAAACTGGTTAAACGTCATCGAAGCTTCCTTCACAAACTGGTTTATCAAGCTCACTCTGTGGTATTAGGTCAATGACCTCAGGAATTTCTACAATCAGTGCGCAGAATGATATAAATTTTCCCCCAATTTCTTATCGCCTTGCTGACAACAAATGTAAGGACTCATTTGTCATTAGCGCTGCTCTAATATTATCTTCGGTTGTTTCAATTTTCACCAAAATTTTACAGTTTCTGTCCTGAAGTTTACTTTTCCTAAGTTGTAGCAAATCCCTGTGACTTTGCTTTTTCTATTTAACTCAGAATTTGAAGACTTGGTTAAATTTAGAAAGAAGCGCTCTCTATCTTGCTAAGCTTCAAAAATAGCATTGATGTAGTTATTTTATTTCTTGTAAAGTAGTTACAAATAGGAAAAAGAACCAGAATTAGAATTTAGGCTTTGTTTATTGTGAAAGACTGACGATAAGACTAGTAGGCGGATAGATTTTATAACAGATTTTAGTTTTTTGTGAATTTCTGCAAGCTTAGGTTTACGCACTTGGCATGATACTTGAAAATTTTGATGGTCTGATTGCACAAGATGGTTATAATCCAGTTGACCGATGTTTTCAACTTGCTGACAAGTTTGAGCTATGTTTAATGTCAGGTTTTGCCAATTTGTTGCAAAAGGGTATGGGAAAGTTGGCGCAGCAGATGTTGTTACATCGTATTTGGACGTATTTTTAGAAATACATTCTTAAAAAAAATTACAAATAATGCATTAATCCAAATAATTTAAATCTAATACAAATAGACTGTAATTAATTTTCATACAATAATAGGATAAAAAATAATGGGCAACCTTGTGCAAGAAGTAAAATGTCCTGTTTGCTTTTGTATAAATCTTGAATTTGAAACGCTCAATGAGCTGGTAAGTTACTTGACGCAAATTAATACCCATATTCTGAAAAAAGGCTTTTATTACGACCATTTTATTATAAACGCTGTCAAACAAAAATACGTATTCTTAAAATTCTAAAAATCCGTGATTTAAAATTGGAATGTACTTCACGAATTGAAATTTGTACCATGTGGAAGTAAAAATTGTAAATAGCGACAGAGACGAATCACAAAATTGATTAAAGCACACCTAAACCATAATCTGATCTAATCTAATATGATCTGCTCTGATTTTTCAAAAATGGCTCAAAATGAGAGTGGCAGATCACGCAGAGCATTTTAACAACATTTTTGTTACTTTACAAACATAAATAATCTGATGCATTACTCAGCTATAGCATATACATAGCTACATGATCTGATGATCTGACGTATCACCCTGTATTGCATA